>CAAKHD010014093.1:73827-89232 GCA_901007705.1 Fistularia tabacaria
TGTAATCAGGGGGTGGCTTCCATACAGATTCATGATTTGAGTTCTTATTGTTGTTGTTTTGTTTGCTTAATCCCCTACCGCTTTCTTCCTTCCATCTATTCATAATACCTTTTTTTCCTCTACCTTTACTTTTCCCTTTTTGTCTTCTTTTTTCTTTTTCTACTTTTTGAGCTCTCAAATGTCTGAAGACTGGTTATTCCTAAGAAAGCAAGGCCTCTAAGGTGACTGGAAGATGAAGAGTAGGGTTGTATGTAGACCAGATGTCTGGGGTTTCATGGGTCTAGGGAGGGGCAGTAAGACAGGACAACTGAGTTTGTGTGTGTGTGTGTGTGTGTGTGTGTGTGTATGTGAGTGTGTGTTTTGGGGGGGCTTCTTTGTTGGGGGCAACGGCTGTTCTCAATTACCCCGATCAATGGAAAGGAGGTTGAAGTGGGAGAATTGGACGGAGCAGGGGCAGTGGGGTGTATCAGAGAGGGTGTTAGGGAAAGATAGATTTAAGTATTTAAGATCTTGATTTATTTTTTTATTACTTTTTTTCCTATTCCTCAAGAATTGTCAACATATTTTCGAAGGGGCTGTACCAGTAGCTGAAATTTTGCTACAGTATGTGAGACATTCAGTACATCACTACAGAATTGTATTTTCACTAATGGACTGTTATGTTGTTGTTGTTTTCTGACATAAATAACTTTTAAATGAATGTATTCATTTGAGAACTGTAGAGCTGCAATGAAAATGACTTGATTGCTTTCTCTGGACTGCAGCTATTATTCCATTAGAGTGGTTTCAACAATAATAAAAGACCCCTAACCAGAGAATGGCATATCTAAGGCTGTGCCCCCCTAAGATCAAGTGGTAGCTCTGCTCTGTTTTAATTAGGATTATATGTCCTCCTTAAAAGATCCTTTCTCTGAAGCCATTCTACTTTAGAGCCCTATAGGGTTACACAAGCTTAAAAGCACTTTTCCATCTTTACCCTCTGATTCATCTTTGAAATTGTGCTTAGTTCCCCATCCCTGGAACATGTTATCTCCCCCTAAGAAGGAGTGAGGGGTAAGAGGAGGGGAAAGGCTAGTCTTAGTGTTTTGCCAGACTTTTCTATTTTGCCTCATTTGCTTTGCATATCCCCGATTCCTCTGAATTTAAGTTTGATGATTGACTGTGGTGATTGAATTTATTTTATAATTTGGATCTGATTTGGGGAGTAGAAGTATACAAGTGTGCCGGCCTCTTACAACAGGCCTGTGTCCACTCAAAGAGATCTTCACCAGTGACCCCTGACCTTTCCTCTTGTGAGCAGAGAAAAAGAAAGGCATTGGTTTCAACTAAGGGAGGGGATTCATGCGGGCTGTGTCTGGTACCAGACTCCCCCAGTCCCCCTAACCCCTCCCCCTGACATTTTTTTAACTCTTCTGAAAACCAACTTTATTCTAAACACTTGAAAATACTCCACATGTGCAAACCATTATCTCACTCTACTAGCTCTGGATGAGAAAGATCCATACACGTTCTACAAAAACACACACCAACAAAGCTAGTCTAACACACTGACATCCAAGAGCACACCCTCTCACGCAAACACTGCAAACACACATGCTACAGACAAGTATACGCATATGATATCTGCAACAGGCATACAAAGTTATGGGTTATGTAACATGGAGACAAGATACAAACAAACACAAACAATGGAATGCAACATTAATGTGTAATTTAACAGTTAACACATGGATGGTTAAAGATAGTTAAAGTGTATCCTCTGCATATTGCAAAATAACTTCTGGTTTACACTGAATCGTAAAAAAACGGATTCAGGTACTTAAAGTTGCATGTGACAACGATAATGAATAAAACCTTGAAATTATGTGACAGCTAAAGCATTCATTTGATTTTGCATCTAAAAACTATGAAACTATCAGGCGCATTAAAACGATGAAACAACCAATAATCAGAGTAAAGAAAACTTCTTTTTTTGTTCGTTCCAGCTCAGCATATAGCTCAAATCGTAATTGTGTGCATATAAAGAGGAAGGCAAAAAAAGAATTTTGCTATCCTCTGTCACAGCTGAAAGGAAATACTAAGGTCACTGCTGATTAGCAATCCATAATTTTTAATACAATGCAAAATTCGTCATTATTGTTAACATGGACACAGGTGATTTTGCTCTTTAGGAGTCTCCAGGGATTCCATTGTCTGGCTCCACAAATTGATATTCGAATTATTTTGAGATCGTTATTTTTATTTTTGTCTACTTCTATTTTTCCTTGTAGGTTATCATCTGCCTCTTCCCTTAGTGGCCTGTGTTCATGTTCAGTTTAGCAGAAAGTCAGTCTCTTGCATTGTTTTGACAATACTGAAAACTGATGCATTCGATATAAGTAGCATGTGCCGGAAGTACTTCTTAAAGATCATTTGGATGAAATAAACACAGGCACGTTGACAATTCACTGGTCTGCCTCCAGTGATATGTCATATCAACAGGTTATAGCTTATGAATTAAAAAGAACAAGTAAATAAAAATCTGGAAATGAATATTTGTTCTGCCATGTTATGTTAAATATATTTATTTATTTTAAGTTCAGCCTGAGCATCCTGTGCTTGTGTTTGAAAATTGGACGCATGTCACCTTATCAAATCTAAACATCTAAAGATATACTGAGGTAACATTGGTGCGCTATGGATGATAATTACATTTATGACCCTTACTCATATGTGGTGAAATTTAAAAGCAATTACGGGATCAATAACCTTTTAATCCAATCATCGACAAGAATAATGCTGCGTGCCATGTTGCATTACCTGTACCAGTGACAAAAGGAAAGATTTATAAAATGTTAATCACAGAGAAGAGGGAGTAAGGGTCAAGTCAGACACACAATTGTGATTTTGCAGAAATATTACATTCCACATGTCTGGCAAGACTAGTCTCCCACTAGTTTCTTTCACTACATATTGCCCTGACTTAATTTTCCAGAAGTGCCACACAGCATATATAAATAGTAACACTGATGCATACACATATGTATTCTCAAACACAGGCCTCGAGTTTTGCCACAGGATGCTGTTTCCCAGCTGTTTAAATCATGGCTTAAAGATCACTCATTGAAAGGAGAGGAAGGCAGGATGCCAGTAATGACTGTCTGATTGGTTGATTGGCTGCAATTAGCAAGTGTGGGTCTTGAAAATGAGCATAAATATAAGAAGCCAAGGAGAGCAGTCCATGGACACAGCTATCTTTATCAATATTTAAGGCAGAGGTTAACAAAAAAACAAAAGTTCATATTGAAAACAGGATGGATGCTTCTACTACTGAATATTCTATACAAGTACTGCTATGGTAACACAACCATAATTTTATCATCAGCGCCAAATATGTGCCAGATATTGTGTATGTTGGAATGTACTTGATCCTTGTACAGTATATGTGTGTCTCCCTCCAGCAGCTCTAAGGACAGTCTCAGCAGTGGTCCCCCCTTATCATAGTACATTTAACAGGGGGCTAATCCAATCAGGTGGGATAACAGGGTTGCTCTCTGTGAGTGGAGGAGGATCAAGCAAGTGCTCTTCTGCTTCACATTAGTGTGTCTTTCCAGTCGGGCCTATCCTAATCCCATTTCCCCATCTAAAGCCTTAACCCAAACAAGCACACTGGACAATAATCTCTGGTCACACTCCCGCCGGCCGCCCTGGGCCTCCTGATGCTGCTAATGGAGGACTAGCTAGACAGATGCCAACAGGAGGGGAGTGGACTAAATCTGGATTGTTTAGCCAAGGAACCACAGCAAGCGTAGATTTTTTTTTTTAATCCTTTTGTATAGTGTTGTCTTTTATGACTTTAGTAGTATTGTGTGTCTGTTGCTGGTTTCCTTTGCACCACCAAACACATTTAACCACAGAGAAAATCTGGTCTTTGCAGAGATCATTTCTCAATTGAGCGTGTCAACAGCACAGTTTGCTCAAACGCATTTGATTATATGTAATTTTACTGCAATGATGATACTCACTGCTGTCTTTAAAAGCTTCAATGCAAAGTCATAGAAGACAAAACATGCAGAATTGTGGCAGTGTACGGAAAGTCATTACATTTTTGTAAGAAAATAGACCAAGGAAAAAAGACACAGAAAGGATTTGGCACCGTATCCCCATCTCTGTTTCCCTTTTGTGTTGACAGCACATGTGCCCCAGATGCAGGGTTCTGATCCAAACCCAGGCTAATCCAGACGCCACCCCGAGTGTCTCAGATCACTCACACACTCACCAAGAACCTTGGAAAAAACAGCCTCATCCACATTTCTCATTTCTCTTGGTTTCCATAAGAAAAATGTAGCCCCAACTTTCTAATGAATTCCAACTGAAAATGGTTGGTGCAGCAGCATGTTCCTCAAACAAAGCTTTTCTGCTCACCATTTTCTTGTTCCATATGGAAGACGTTAGTTTCCCTTTGTACAAATTACCATTTATTTTTTTTAAGTAAAAAAAAAAGTTAAGTAAAAAGTGGTTCGAACTTACTTGTGTTCTCAGTAGTATATATAAATCCCTCAATATTCATCTCATAATCTTCATCTTTACACTATTTCTCCAGGCTCTTAGTTCCCCGCACCTTAATGCAGTTGAATGCATTTCTGAATGGAAAAGGTCTACAGTGTGTCATATTATTCCTCTGTATAAAGCTGGTAGCAGAGCTAAATTACAGCTTTTAGAGTGAATCAGAGATCTAATTAATAACATTTCTCCCCTCTAAAAAAGTAATTTCTGTGTCTTTGTGGCACATATTGTTAAAAGAACAAAACAGCTGTATGCAGATTTTTTTTGAGGCTTCAGATAATTCAGCATAATTGTTTCTTCGCACAGCTTGAAGTAGTCTGTCAGCCTCTTGCTCGGAGTTGATTAACTTTCTGACAGTTAGCGATCTAAAAAGTTTAACGGAAGAGCATCAAGCCCGATATTTGTAGACAGTACAATAATACCATTTATTTACTCACCAAAAAGCCTGCTGAATCAATGAAACGTCATGGACCGGCTTTATCAATCTGCAGGACACAAGTCCTTTTTAAAAAGTCGGTATGCTGCCAGACTTTTTGTCGCAGGCTTTCCTCTTGTGAATTTCTCTTACAGTGTAACACAAGGCCAATATTTTGGTGCCAAGACTGAAATGATCCCCACATTCAGTCATCCTTCACTCAGGACAGATGAAAGAATCATGTGAATAGGACTCAAGACAAGTAAAGTCAATTTTATAGCACTGTAATAATTCATATTTACCTAATCTTGACAGAAGGGCAATTTACAATCTGAGCAGATATAGACGACAAGCTTTACTAAATTATTTAAAGTGATCCAACATTCATCCGTCAGCTAGCACAAGACGTGGAGGTGGTGCAGACAGATTATGGTCGTGTTTAAAAGAGCTTTGTGATAGAATGCAAGAAGCCCATTTACACAGAGCCATGATGACATAAACTGACGACTCAGTGTGTTGCTTTGCTATTTTCCCAGAATGATGCACAAATAGTTATCAATTCAGCAATATATTTTATGCCGAGGGGAAACCAATTAATGTGACTATAAGAGATAGAGTTTCAGTAACTAAAATGGTAAATGGCCAATAAACGTTTGGTTAGGCTTTGGGAAGTGTCACAGTTATGTTTAGTGAAACACTGTGGCTTGGGATAAAGTATCAACTTATCCATGTTCATCATGGATGCAATGATTACCATATTTTGAAGGTCACTGTTTGTAATCATGGTTTCTCTAAAAAAAAATGTTTGGGATGGAGTCGAGGATAAAAACAGTGACTCCCGGTATAATTTTGGTGCAGTGCTGACTCATGTATGCTTCTCAACCAACTGGTCTTTGATGTGGTCATTTTCACTGAGTCTTTAAATTCCCATATTTGCTCTGGTCAAAAACACGGGGTATCGCTTGTATTTATGTGTATATACTTCTTTATATACATATGTACATAGCTCAGTTTGAGGTGCTTATATTTTCAAGTCTACTTTGCTTTTAAGTCTTTGAGGGTGGAACTCTTCATTTGCCCTTTATCGCAGGTTTGGTTCCCTATACATCATTTGAGAAATATCTGTTAATAACGGCTTTTAAGATGTCAAAAGTGACTAGTCCCTTCTCCATTCAATTCCATGCTTAAGTGGCTCACAACTTCTTGGTCTGAGCTCTGGTTCTTATGTCAGTTGATTCAGGAATTTACAACAATTACTGCCAGACCAGCCATGGGGAAACTATATGGATTCATTAATCAAAGCTGAAAATGGAAAGACGTAGAAAGACTCACAGAATTTTGGTATTTAACAAATTTGGATAGTATTGTTAATTAGAAGAAAATCCTTACAAGCTTACTTTCCAAAAAGTTTACATCTCTGACAATAACTCCTTTTCTGTTTAGGACAATATTGTATGGTAGAGAAGTGTTCTGTTGTTAATTTACATAGATTAACTAATTACTTTGTGGTGATGATAAAACAGGTCTTTTACTGGCAAGCTATCTAAAGCAACCCTACATGAATGAAAGGGGAAAAAGTGTCTTTTGATTGTTCTAAAATTGTTGACAGCTGTGGAATGTGGTTGGAGAAAACTCTAAGGTTTCAAAATCATCACATGTAATCTAGATTTAATGTCAGTCATTTGAATCAAAACCTGGTCAAAAACATACAATGCATAGTTTAATTAATTGTGGTCATACATTTTGAAAATGCAAAAATGCTTAACACACCCAAAGCATTAGTTTGCTACCCAAATTAGTGTCTTAGGTGTACATCTCATGTGTAACTTATTTGAATGTGGACTGACTGTTAAGAAAAAGTTTGCATGCAAACAGATAGCACACCCTTCACCTATATTTAAACCATTTTACAGCCAGAAGGCCAACCAAGTTAAAGAGATTGTCTGTCTACATTTGGCAATCAAGTAAAACTAACATATATGCCTGGCACGACAAGATGATTCTGCCCTTTTGTACGCTCATTAGCAATAATGTGTATTTACTTTATTATATATTTGTGTGTTTCTGTGCTGAAGGTATATGATCTCTTTGTCTCCCTGTAGCTGTTCTTATCCTAAGTATCCTGCCTTCCACCATCACAGATGTTCTAAAAAACATCGCTAAATAGTTGATGAAGACACAAATAATTCTCCTCCCATTGAAATAAATTTCAATTTCTCTTGTCAAAGCCCTTGGTCCGAAGGTAATTCAGTCTGGGAATAATCCAAGATTGACAGGCAATTGATGTGAAATATATGATGACACAAGGTGGAATATCATTGGATTATCAAAATCATTACAAAACACTGTCTACAGACTTAGACAGAATGAGCCAATCCATTATGCTGATTTGTTACACAGAAACTCTTAACCTGCTGTTGCGCCTTACATGAAAAAGGGATTACTAAGGTTGATAATGCATCCTTAGAAAAAATGAGTATATGCTATAAATTTCAAGGTAATCCACCTGACAGTCCGATTTACATGTTACCAATTTGGGGAGATCATCTGGAGTGCATGAATCTCTGAATTTCATGTTGTGGCAATCACTCTAACTGTAGTCAAGATTTTCAGTCCAGAAAAAAACTGCAAAGAAATAGACCAACAGTTCATCATTGTCATTCAGAGACTGAATGGAATGAGTTGGTTTCCTAATTCTAGTATTGGGAAAGTAGCCACCTCTCACGCAAGAAGTTGATAGGTGTGTTTTCAGCCACTGTGAAGATTAAGTGTTGCTGTTGATACAAAAAAGACTGATTGGCCTAATTGAATGTACAGGTAGCTACTGTATAGCCATACATTTTTGTCTAACTTTAATCCTACATATTGTCAACAGTGTATATGTTTTTGATTTCAAAGTTGAAAAACTCATCTCACTTCGAAAAAATATATATATTTTGACGATAGACATTGTTTTTGGCCTCGGGAATCTTTTCCTGACCCTCTACTTTCAAAACATACCAAAATGTTCCACTGTAACCAGTTACTGTCTGCATGAGGGCAGAGAGAGAAAAAACAATGAATGGAGGAGGCAGATGGATACACAGGTCCTGGAAGTCTCCACCTGGTGGGATGGTTGATGGCCAGCAAGGACCCCCCACAACATACAAAGCTTGCCTTGTCTGAGATAAGCGGCAGGCACCAGGTGGGCCCTACGGTATTATTTTTACAATCAGAACCAGTTTGTTTTCTTAAGGCCTCCAAGTCCAAGCCTGTCAGGAGGGTAGCAAGCTGGCAGTGCTGGAAAGAAAGGGTCCTCTTCAGGGTGGGCCAAAGATTTTAACAGGCCCCTTAGCATTTGCCTCTTCTTTGACTTTATTTCGATGCTAATATCTTATTTGACAGATTTGTTTGTTATTTGACAGTTCTGTTTTTCCTGGAATGAAACCATAACATATTTGTCTGTCTGTGAAAATACACAACAGTAAAGGATTCAAAATTAGAAGGTCATGTAGTGAGTAGGAACTATATAAAAATGCAAAAGTATGAAATCAGAAATTGTTATTAAACTGTGTATTGAAAGATAACATTGCCAGACATATGTTTTCAGTTACATTTTTTCTTTAGAAGAACAAAATTCACAGAGGTTATGACAAAGGAGGTCAAGTCACGATTATAGGTAACAATTTCCATGATGGCTTTAAGTGCTTATCTGATTTGAGTTTGATTTTAGTTTTTACTTGTACCATAAAAATGAGAAAGCAAATCTTTGTATTTCTCTATATGTGGCCCCTGTGATTGACTGGCAACCGGTCAAGGGTGTACCCTCCCTCTCTATTCCAATGTCGTGTGGGATTAGCTCCAGCACCCCCATGACCCTGTGTGCAGGATAAGTGGTACAGACAATGAATGGTCCTCCATTTGAAGAGCTAAAACCTTGTGTTGGGATTATTTAAAAGTGGTTCCTCTGCAGGCAGGTTTCATGATTTTCCTCTTCATTCCTCAGTATGTTTTGGCCCATCAGAAGCGGATGGCCGCCAGAACTTGTCTAAGCTATCTCCCTTAAGACCCCTGGCTCCACAGAAACAGGAAATGGTAATAGTATTGCACTGCTTTCCTCCCCATATCTACTCCCATTTTCTCTCTCTGAATTAAAAAAGGGAGAAAAATAGCCTTGTAATAACATATACGTGTGGAAAAATTGACCTAAGCCATAAAATAAACTGAGAATGCACAATGTGTTTTTGCACTTTCTTTAATCGAATGTAAAAAAAAAATGCATGTAGTATGTGTTATATCATCAATCAATGACAATTGATAGACTGTTTTGTTTAAAAGAAATCTTGAGCTTGATGTGTGTATCGTTGCTATTTTCCACCAGCACCAGAGATTTGGGGAAAATTTGAGTTTCTTGTTTTTTTTTTTTCCCCAGCCAGTGCAAACGTTCTGGGGGTTGTTCGAGAAGGCTTTTGTCACTGTAAGTTGGGCATGTTTAAAAATGTATTGGGCTACAGGAGCAAAGTGCAATTGAACGACTACAGTTGAATGTTATCATTACATCATTCAATATATATATTTGAAAAGTTGTTTTTCTGTTTAAAAAATGACGGTGAGAGAAAGAAATCCAGCCTTGTAAGGGGGATCTGTGTTTTAAAATTATTGTATTTATTTTCACCAAGGGCTCTGCATAATGCACAGGTGTATGAACACAACTTTACAGCCTCTCAGTATTCATGCATCATTTCACCTATGGCCAGTCATGTGGTGAAGCCACCCAGTTCTGGCTACATTAGTGGGATTTCCTAACAAGTCCCTGAGGACTCCTCCTGATTTTTACTCGTAATCTTTTGGTAAAACCGCAGAATCAGACTCTTAAGAAGCTAGACATGCTATGACTTCAGAGGATTTTGTAGTCTACATTGTCTTTTCTTCTCTAAAAAAATCTTCACCTCTTCTTTTCACATTCATTTAAAAAGCATCTGGATTCATCGTTCCCTTCAATAGTTTCCTTTGTTTTGGTCTTTAAAACCGTTTTCTTTTATTTACCCAGCTTTCCATCGGATGATTTCTTTCTCACTAGCCGCTTAATGCATTCAAGACGTTCATAAGTTTGTTGCGGTATTGGAGAAATGAATAAGAGTCTTGATTAGTCCGCACAAAGGAATTTTTTCCTATATCATAGGTCTAGGTTGTAGTATGTGGGAGTATTCAGTGAAGTATAATACATTTTCTTGGAGACTGTGTGTAGTCAAGTTAGAAGATATGTGGAGCTGAATTGTGGACAGTTTCAAGCTAACTCCCCATCTTTGTTTGCGAAATACAGCGATAAAACTGCCTGCAAAAGGTAACCATGATATCAAAATGCCTGTTTCTACCGTGAAACTGTTAAATCTTTCCTTCAACTTTGAACCTGAGATACACCGAGGAATAACTGCAAGGAGAGTGCTGAGGACTGAAAGGATGGAAAACAACCTTGGTGGATGCATATGTACTGGAAAATCATCAAACATATCTTCACAGATTTCAGCTTACTTAAAAGTAAGTAGGGTAACTTTTTCCTTTTTTTTTCAAAGTGCCATCAATTTATCCGTATATGGGTTTTTTTGTGTGTTTAGCTCGGCTTCTGTTATAGAATAAGTCAACAAGATATAATCAGAAACATTAGAGACAAGATGAGAAAGTTATCTTATTTTGTGTGAGTAGTTTGTGACACGGTTACTGCTCAATTTAAATTCCAACATCAACTATAGTCAACAGCTCTGGCTTAAAGGTCTAAATGGCACCAATTTTCCTGCCACTGCTAGCCGAGAAAATCTGAGGAGAGAATTTCAAACTCCACGTGTATTGTCTTATTACAGTCTCAGCCAGATTGGGGTGACAGAGACTCGCTAATACCTGGTGACAAGATCTTTGTAGGCCACAGCTGCTTCATCCCTCGGCGACTCAGTGTCACCACTTAAGATAATAAGTGGTATTACAAGAACAGCTGCACCAGTGCTAAGTTGTTGTTTTTTTTACACTGAAATACTCTTTCTACCTGGTGACAGAGAAACAGAGCCCCAGCTTGAGACACTCACCATCAGCTTTACAAACAAAGAAAATGAATTATTCCATCCAGAAAAGAAGCTCACTGACTGTGTGTTGTCAAACAGCCAGAGGGGATCAAATCACATAATCGACCACAGCATCCCAACAAACTACATGTGTTTGTTACTACAATAACCAAGCAAAAGTGGACGTTAATCCCTGCTTGAAAATACCGAGACTGCAGTCATTAATCTACTAATTTTTATTAGTATTTGACTTAACCACAGATGTTTCCATCCCATAGCTCACTGAATTCAGAATCACTCAGATCTTGACTATTTTACAAAAGGTAGTAAAGGTAACCCAGCCAACAACAGAGTGTGAGGATAGCTTTGCTTGTAGCCTGCGATCGGTTATTATGTGTCATATAAGAACATAATTGTGATGAAAGAGGAAGTGGCGATTTTCAAGCCTCATTCCTGCTCTGCCATATCACATATAATATGAATCAAATATTTTGAAACATCAACAAGTTGCATCATTATTTTCGTAGCTTGCACTCATTCAGGGGAAGAATGGCTCACACAGAAACTTTATGAAGCTTGATTGTAAGAAAGTACGATTGTATTTTTTTATCAGAATTTAATGCAGTATACACATGTCTTTCTACACTACTTTCTGTGGTGTCTTTTACATCTCTGGTAAGAAAAAAATATTGCCATTTGTGAGTGCTGACGTTTGCAAACCATTAAACCTTAATTGTAAATACATAATAAGGCATTGATGATCCTCATTTTTTATTAGCTCCACAAAATAGTTCACTGCCAGAAAATGAATTATACCATTGTTAATTGTTGATAATCTAGAAACCCACACGAGAGCCATTAGTTCGTGTCTCAATTATTTTAAGACCAAATGAATTTATGGTAAACATGAAATGGTTTATGAATTGCTAATGTAATTAAAGACAATAAAAGCTAAGAAGGAAAACCTTTTGATCATTGTTTTTACACTTCATGTGCAAATGTTCATTATTCCTGAAATATCAAAACTCATTAAACATATTCTAGGGCACTGCTATTGATGAAAATTCATTCATCAATCAAAACTCCAACACATACACTGTGTGTGTGTGTGTGTGTGTGTGTGTGTGTGTGTGTGTGTGTGTGTGTTTCTAAATATACATATATACGTACACTTAAGACCCCTATCTGGCCCCGATTTGCTGGACTTTTCTTTACATGAGGTATACATATTATTGCATTTCAGATTCTGTGTTTTTACCCGATAATTCTGGGATTTTTTTTCTCACACTACTGAGCTACTCAGCAGGATTTTGGTCTTGTCAGTGAAAGGATAATTATTGTGCAGTGTTGTTTTTTTCTCCAAAGAATATTAAATGGAACTTAATTTACCAGTTTTTATGATTTTACGAACAGTGTTAAAAATAATAACTGTGGAAAATTGCATTTTGTTAATGATATCTTCATCTGTAACCTGTTGAATTTCTGAAAGGATAAATACATTTTTATTTGCACAGTATCTGAGAAAGTAATCCAAAATGGAATCCACCATGCTTTAAGAGATTTGCAGAAGCATAGGGTTGTATAACTGTGACATTAAGGAAATTCAGACACTTCCATTTTTTCTTTGTCCCTGGTCTAGATCACTTTCATAGTCTAACCTCTGCAAAGCTTTGTTGGGGGAACTGAGAATGGAACATTTTGTCTTTATGTAATATTATGCTAATTGTCTTAGTTCACGGGGGTTGGCAGAGTGAGGCCTTCATTGACTCACACATTCCACCTTCTCAGGTCTCTCTCTCTCTCTCACTCACACGCACGTACACACACACGGACACACACACAGACACACACACACACACAGTTGCAGTGCAGCAGTTTACTCATGTAATGTGACCTGGAGGGGCGCCAACGAACCCAGGGAAGGTCCATGGCCTGAGGCCTGCCGACACCTTTCCCCAGCCCTGCTGAAATGTTTATTTATAACTCTCTTCCAGCTCCTCCTCCCCCTGTCGTCTGCCAACCACCATGCCAAACCAAACACACCAGGCCTCTCCAGACTGATCCAGAGCATGATTTCAGAAAGAAGAGAACCCTTTCCCCTCTTTTTTCCCCTTCTCAATCCCAAACTCCCACCCTTTCCTCCTTCTGTCTCACCATCTTCCAAAGAGTAATGCTCAGGGAAAAGAGAATGACAGAGGGGAAGGAAAGGGAGGGATGGAAGAATAGAAGAAAATAAAGAGGGAGCAGAGGTTTACTCTTTCCAGCCTGGGCTGCTAAATTGGTTTCAGAACAGCAGTTGGACTCCGGGGATGCACGGCACACACTGTCGACTCGCTATGTTTGCTTTTGTAGGGTGTAGGAAATCTGATCTCCATCCATGTTGCCAACCCACATCCTGCATCCCACCAGACACTACCACCAAAAATGAAGAACAACAACACTCAAGGTAAACAGGTATCATAGATGCCATAAATATATATTATACATACACATATATACACACACACATACACACACATATGTATATATATATACATATTTTTGTGCGTGTGTGTGTGTGTGTGTATGTATATATACCAATGTGATAACGCATAATTTATTAGCCCTGATATGTGTATATATATATAGATAGATATAGATATACTTATATATATATACTGATAAATAAATAAATAAATAAATATATATATGTATGTATATATGTATATATATATATATATATATAATAGCAATTAATCTTCCACTGGAGCATGGATTTGTGGCATACTACTAGGGCGGTCTTCACAAGCAGGAAGTTGCACGTCTGTGAAAGGTTGGATGACATGGTGATTCCCTGGTGAGCCAAAGGCTGAATTCTCTCTAAGTGGGTTTAATTGGGCCAGGCCTTACACTGCCTAGCAGACATTGTCAGGCAGACATGGGGCCACAGGGAGAACCAGGACACCCCAGAGATCTCAGTCATACTGTCCCCATGTATGACATGATGCTTTTGCATGGGCCATTTGGTATACTCACACTGCTTACACACTGCTTTGTCCATGGGAGCTGTGCTAAATTACAAATGCCACTTGTTTATCTTAAAGACACAAACACACACACACACACACACACAGAATTCTCATACAGCGCAGTTCTGATTGGTTTGTTGCCCAAGGCATGACTCCACCTCTCAAAAGTGGGAATTGTTTACCCCCTCATGCTTGTGTGAGTTTCTGGACTTGTTTAAATGTCTCTGCTATTGCATCAGTATGCAGAGGAGCATTTGGCTGTATGTCTTAGTACACTGTAGGTGTCTTTTGTAGCCGGCCTCTTCGACTTGTCCATAAAGGTCTATGAAATCCTCTGCAACAATGGTAAAATTTATCAACTCTGACAAAATCTAAATGTACACCCTGAATATTTCTATGAAATTAACAAAGTTAGAATCTCTCAAACAATCCATGATATGTTCAATGTGTATTGAAAGTGACAAGAATTGACTAGGACATAAGGGCTGGCATAAATGCATAGATATATTTCTAAAATATTCCATATACAATATATGTTAAAAGGCATCTGAACAATCATGCTATATTTAAGAAAAGAGGGATACAATGCTGCTTTGATATAATATCTGTCAATTCCTCTTAGAATGCATCTCTTCTGTATTGTTGTTTTGCTCTTTCAAACATATTACCCTTCTCTCTCTCTCTCTTTCTCCCTCTCTCACACACACATTCACAATTAGACATTGTATGAGTAGATCTGTAATTTAATATAATTATTTCTTCTCTGGATTTTTTTGACATTATGTGTTTACTCATGTCAAAATCTAATCTTATTTACACCAACTTTTTTCATCTAATTATTGCTTGGTGTTTGAACACAACAAAGTGTAGCGTTAATACTGCACAAAGTAAAATGGGTTGATTATTGTGTTTTTGCATTTGAAAAAATAACTTTGTATATGTGTGTATGTTTACTGTAATTTCTGGTTCCCTTTGAATATGATTGTATGTTCCAGTTTGAGGGTTTGTTATGAGAAACTCCTAAGGGAAACGTGGTCTCCACAGTAACATCTCTCTTGATGGTCCATCATTAATAGTCTGTCTGGTCTTGATGATATAAACTCTGTAAAGAAAAAGAGAGCAGTCAAATATATAAACTGAAATCCCATAAAATCATTTAGCAAGACGGCATAATAATCACCTCAACAAGTAAATAAAAAAAACAGTAAATCAGGGCAGTAGTTTAAGCATCCTTTTTCAGGTGTGTGTGTGTGTGTGTGTGTGTGTGTGTGTGCGTGTGTGTCTGTGTGCATGTACACGTTCAGCATTTGCTGTTTGTTTTTCCTCTTTGTTGTCTCATCCCCCCCCCCCCCCCCCCCCCCCCCCCCCCGGGGCGGCAGCAAAGCGGAAACCGACTTCAATCCCC
>CAAKHD010014093.1:90668-120668 GCA_901007705.1 Fistularia tabacaria
GGGATATAAAAAAACAAAAATAAAAAAATAAAGTGTCCGAATGTGGGAAACACAATTTTTTCCCAAAAAAAAAAAACACACGACAATGACACATAACAGTCTTCTCTCTCTCTCTCTCTCTCTCTCTCTCTCTCTCTCTCTCTCTCTCTCTCTCTCTCTCTCTCTCTCTCTCTCTCTCTCTTGCCCACACCACATACACATACTTGCACAGAGATCTCCCCTCTCTCTCTCTTTTGTATTGTCGTTCATTCTCTCTTGCTTCATTTCCCCCTTGTCTGTGTCTCAATGCAAGATATCGGATGTATTGAACAGTGACACTAGAGCAAGACAAAGCTTGTGGGGTTTATTGCTTTCCTAAAAAAATCATAACCAAGTCCGACATTTTGCTGAGGAATGACTATTCTCTTCTGTTCTTCAATCTACTTTCCTTCATAGTTCTCTCTCTCTCTCATTTGGTTTAAGTGACAGAAGTGTTAAAATCAACCTCTGACAGTATTGATTTTTTTTTTTACATTTATGTAGTAAGAGATTTTAAACCTTTTATCCTTTATTCCATGGTTTACTCAGATGAATCAAAACAGGAATTCCTTCCCTGTTAATGAGGATGTACGCACCATAAGACTATTCAGCCAACACTGTTGGTTTTAAATTTTTTCGTGAAAAAGTCACTTTTTCCCCCTTCCTGTTTAATATTTTTTACTTTTTGTGTATGTATCAGCTTGACCTATGTCTGCAGTTCAGTTATTTTTCAGAACATTTTGACATGTAAATATATGAATAAAAAGAATGGGTTGAAAGTTTTCAACCGCTGTTCATTACTTTTCAGTTGAGGACAGAGTTGTTTCTACATAAATCCAGTATCAGAAAAGCATCACTACTTCCTTTAACGGCAGTATCTGCAAGTAAGCATGTCTATGTACCAATGTGATAACGCATAATTTATTAGCCCTGATACAAGACCTTGGTACTCCACGTTAGCTCCATTATCTTCGAAAAATGTTACAAACAAGACACACTACTCTGAAACAGCATATTAAGACTACGCCGGAAGTTAAGCTGTGCTGCAGTTATCTTTGAATTTGTTCTGGTTTTAAAAAGGCTTAGATCATCTCTGCTTTTCTATGTCCATGTAAATCAACATTTGAATCCACGTGCCTGTGGAAGTCTTTGATATAAAATCAAGTTAATAATATAGAGTCAATCTGGTGAATGTGCTGCTGGACTCAGTTTACTACTCTACATGCACTTTTATCAATTAATCTTGGACAGTCGTATTTTAGCAATCTGATGACTTGAGTGGACAAAGTCAAGGAACATCAACAATGAAAGCACATAAAGTGCATCTTTCAGAGAGAGAGGTTGTAAATTTGTCAAAAGGTGTTTGAAATATGGTTATAGAAATTTCAATGATTCAGTATTTATTTTCCATGCTATATGGTCACAAGTCTAAATGTTTGATCTGTTTGAGACTTCGTGACAATAAGATCTCTGCTAGCATACAAGGCACAATATTCCATTACTTCTTCTGTCATTCAGTTTTGAAATCAAATTAAATAAATGTACCTCATTTTAAATTACTATATGTGGTTCCCCCAGGCGTTAAGACATGAAGGTTTTTATCTTGTATTACATTGTGGTTGTCATGGTGATATGAAGTCTTATATGTGACATTTGCTTTAGTGTTAATGACAAGACCTTTCTATATGAGCTGTGCTAAAAAGAAAATATCTTTTGGCTAAATGTGAGATAAATGTAATAAGCACGATTATTTTGTTAACAGCTGTTAACATTTAGTTTTGCAGAATATCGTACGTATTCTACTCAATAAAAACATTGTAATACAGTTAACATTTTCACTCACACCCATGTTAAATTGTCCCATATACATGAACAATGAGGCTTCATACAAGAAGGCAGGCTCATGCACAAATATTTACTTGGCTATTGATTGTTGCCTGGATCCATTTTTCCCTTTCTTTTGAGTGCTGTGGGGCACAGTTCAGTTCAATTTCTGATGGAACGCCAGCATGAGGGACTCATGATGTGTGTGTTGGTTTTTTTTTGATAAATATAGAGGCAAAAGAACTTCTCCACTGTCACACTGCTTCCTCCCCTTGCAGCCCCTGAGTAAAGCAGCATGGGGAGAGCTGAGATGTAATTACCCAATCAGTGTGCACCATCCTTATTAAAACACTACTAACTGTGCTCTATTATTGAAATACCCCCCACTGGACTCTGCTTAATTCATTAAATAAATTAGCACCAGTGCCTTTAATAATTCATAAAATGATGTCTACGCTGTTCTCCCCCGTAGAGGGCAGCTACTTCAAAATCCATGAATTTACTGGCAAGTACTGTCGTATAATACTGAATAGAACGTCCAGTCCTGTGAGCAGGCAGTTCATGCGAGTTCCTGTGAACTACAGCAGACTGTAGTTCTCATGAACATTTTAAACTTTAAAAAAAGTTGAATTGCTTTTCTATATAAATGTATTTATTTGTTATGCATGACGGTTCAATTTCTCTATATAGTTTACTGATATTAAAAGATTGAATGACTTAACCAAATTCAATTAATGGTTTCTCATATAAACTTACAAAGTCTTTCAATTGTATATCTTTGGTTTTTTTTTCCCGCTGGGCTTAATGATAATCTCTGTTGTCCCTCTCATTTGCGTTGCATTAATGTGCTATTATAAATATCCTACGGCTAGGCAACGATGCTTACAGACAAATAAAGCAGCTTCCTGCGTCTGTATGTATCTTTAATTGACACATCTGCATACCTAATGAAATATTTACTGCCTCTGACGATGGCGCAGCAACGCGTGGCGATCACCACTGTGTTGCCGATGGTGATGTTGTCATGTGATAGTTTTATTGAGGTTATTAACATAGACTCAGTTCCGGTTAAGAGCAGCTTTTCAGATGAATGGTCAGGGGCTTAAATTTAGTCAAGGACTGTTCTGTTCAGCGCTGACACTGAGAATGTAGCATTTATGACTTCCTCGTTATTTAATAACATCTACTTCATTTTTTGTAATGTGACTTAAAAGATATTCGGTAACAGTAAATGAGTCCGGTTATTGTGTGCTCTATTGCAAATCTCTGAGGCGCCATAGTTTTGGGATGATTAGTGAAGATGTCAAGTGTGAAGTAGCCATACGTAAAGAATGGTGAAGGGGATACGATCAATGCAGAGGTGTTAAAAGTATTTATGTCTCTTCACATTCATGTATTTTTCTGTTTTTCTATCTATATATCTTTTTTTAATGTTTGTTTAAATGTCTTTGAATGAACAGCCGTTATCCACTGCCCATGCATTTATGTGTAACTCATGTTTGTGTATGGGGTTGTGTTTGTGTGCTTGCATGAGTGCGTTTTGTATGAGCTATAAGTATTTGCTTGCATCTCAGCGTGTGCGTGCATGCGTGTGCGTGCTTGTGCCTGTGCGTGTGTGTGCATCGTGCTTGTCGGGATTTGGTCGCCCCCTCAGCCATGTCAGGGACAGCTTCGTTGAGGGTGGCAGCCAGGGAAAATGATGATGATGAAATTAAAATTCTGCGCCCGGCAGAAGGGGCTGCCGCGATTTCACTGGCGGCTGTGCGCATCGATCTGTTCCAGCATTTGACTTTCAACCATGACAAAACTGTGGGCAAATTAATTGTTCTCCAGGATATTAGGCATCAGAGTCCATTAATCCTCTCTGGAGCGCCACGCCGCATGAATACTAATCGTCTTTCCAGGCAACCGTCTCATCTCTTGCTCCCTAGTCTCTTTCTCCCCCCTTTCTTTCTCATCCTTCCTCTTCTCTGACTGTTCTTTTGCTCTTTGCAAATATTCTCTCCTGTTGTTTCTTTACTTTTTGCTTTGCCAAGCTCATTTCTGTTCGCATACACTGCAGATTTTTTTCTTTCTGCGCCCCAACCCCCCGAAAAAGCAAAGCTGACATAATTTTATCAATGAAACTGTTCACATCTATGTGAAAAACAAAACTATAATCCATTTCTATCCCCAAAACATCGAACAATGTGGCAAAAACATCAGAATTTTGATGAACTCTGGCCGTACAATAGGAGAGAGAAAGAGGAACCTAAATAAAGGTGATTGGGAAACCTGCAGAAAATAGACTGTCAAGCTACAGGAATAGGTTTTTGAATGATACAGTGTCCTATATATTTCCTCGATATTATTTTGCCCAGTTAAGATTGTGCTAATGGTGTCATATTAGTCTCTATAAGGATATGCATGGCATTTGAGGGTGGTAGCAGTTGTGAGTAGTCCACAACACCAATTATGTAAGATATTAATACATTAGTCGGTGCAAGATCTAATTGGATGGCAGCCCTGTGCACCATGACAACAATCACCTAGACCCTGTTTATCTCGTAATTGATAGTCTGGAGCTAAAGCAGCAGAGGCATCAAAAATTCATACAGCACAGAAAGGCCCTAACTTCTAGACCTCACATTGATTAGTTTTTATTTTCCCCCCTCTAACCAGGGTAATTTTTAGAGTTTTGTGACAAGCTGATATTGAAGTTTTGGTCTGTTTTGATAGATGGCCAGTGGGCTGTACAGCAATAATGTAAGATATATAGCAATAAGTCAGACAAGGTCATGGGTCCTGATGCAATATATTCACATCTCTTGCTATTGACAAGCCATTGCACGTTATCAGCTGTGTCCCTTAATAATATGTATTCTGACGATTGATTTTTTTTTTTTGAGGTAAACAATCACTGAAACTGGTTTCTCACATAATGATGAGGAACCACTTATAACATTTGCATCTGATGTCCCTGCCATGACATCCCTACTCTGCACGATTCTTGACTTATCAAGAAGCTTTTCAAATGTGCAGTGTATCATGGTGTAGTAACAAAACATACCAACTAGCTAGCAAGGAATCAAGGCATACAGTCTGAAAGGGCTTTCTAAACTCAGTGTGTTTGTTAGATTTGCGTTGTTTTGAATGAGTAGTGATGATGCATCCCCTGCACAACAGACAAGATGGAACACACTTGTGTTATCACAAGCAGACTGTTGTACATGGATCTCGGACTCCTGGAAGACCTTTGATGACAGAGGGGGAGCAAGAGGTGAGTTAGGAGTCAAAAGAGTGGACTGTAAGAATAAAAGAATGAGAAAAAGACAGCGGAAAGTAAAGTGTGGTGGAAAAGAGATGAGGTGAGGAGGAAGGAGCAGGAGAGCAAGTCCCTGATGGGCACTTTCTGGCTAAATCTCTCCTTTGCTCTCTGGCTGCCTCTCCTCTCTCATAGTGCTAATTAATTGGGCTGGGGAATCAGTGCTCTCATCTTAAATCTGCCCCTAATTGAGCAGTCCTTTCTGCCAGTGTCAGACAGCTCAGCACGCGTCTTCTGCATGATTTGGAGCTAAATGCACTGTCACTCTATTACCCACCACATAACTTGTGAAGCCCTATTATACCAATCAGACACCTACTACAGTTAGCATGTTGGCATTTCCAAGCGTTTTCTTGGTGCCCATTTTGATTTTCAAGCATAATATTTTGCCTTACATATGCTCGATACTTGGCCTTGAACAGCTTTGGGGTCTCCCAGAAAGAGCTCCCATGTCACTAAGGACAAAATCTCTTCTGATACTGCTGCCATCCTTACCTGCTCCCAAAGAAGCAGTGGAATGATGATAATGATAATGTACTTGTTACTAAAATTGGAAGAAATGTCCTTAAAATTCAGCGACTTAATCTTGAATAATAAAATTACAATCAGATTCTGTATGTAGTATATGGTAACTCCTTTTTAACAAAAAATATGTAATTTAGAGATTAACTAGTTATGAATTAAACAGTCAAAACTTTAATCAGTTAATTCAAGTTGTTCATTGTGAACAACTTTAAGAACTGAAAAGGAGCAACATGATTTAGAGTTTACGGATCAGTGAATGACAATTTAAACTCACAGTAACTAAAATGATTGGGATTTTTAATGTTAATTAATTTCAATCTATTTAAGATATTTAAACAATGAAGAATAATACCAAAATATTGTAGCTCTGCAGCCAAAAAAAAGCATATTTTAATAACTTAATAGTTTATTAACGCAATACAGTGAATGTAAACATCTCTTTGAGTTGTTTATTTTGACATCATTTTGCACTGTGGAGTCTTTTTCATTTGCTTCAGAGCAAAAGTTTGACAGGCCTTTTTTTTTAATGCGGTTTTAATACCATCATTTTCTCAGCCTTAATAAAATTCAGCATATCAAGATTCAGATTCAAAGCATTTATTGTCATATATACAGAGAGGAAACGGGTTTCCCTGTGCAATGAAATTCTTACTTTGCTGTCTGCAGTGCATTTGGCCAGCATGCAACTGCGGAGCGAGCAAACACGTCTGCCACGGAGGGCGCCAAGAGTTCAGCATTATGAATATAGGCTGCTTTTAAAGTCAACATGACCTGTCCTTGTAGAAAACTTCTCGGGTTACTGTTTCATGCTGTTTTCATGTTTGGCAGGGTTTGCAAGACATTGTCATGAGTTGGCTGAACAATAAATTTATGACCTCAACCTAATGAAGTTGCCATAATGTGGTCCAAAATGACTTTTTTTAGACTTTTTTTTTTGTTTGTTTTAGATAATAGGGAGCAATGAACTCTTTCAAGAAGCTTATCCATCAAAATTTAGGGGGTAGTGTTGCTCAGGGGGCTCGAGTGGTTCTTGTAACTGAACATTCCTGGTTCAATTCCAGCGCTCCCCCTTGCCTGCCGAAGTGTTGTTTAGCAGGACACTGAACCCTTAACTGCTCCCCTGGCCCTGTTAAGTAGCTGCCTTCTGCTCATGGTTCATCCATGATGGGTTAAATGCAGTGGCCAAATTTCACTGATGTTGTGCTGTATTTATAACTGAATGTGACAATAAATGTCTTTCTCCTTCTAAATATATATTTTTTTAGAAACATCTATGTACCTATTAATAACCTGAGGAAGAAACTGTATTTATGATTGAAAATATGTGAGCCTTCCTATATTTATAGTTAATTGTATCCAATGTAATCAACAATGTTGCATTACTGCTCTGCAGAAAAAAAACAACTCAGCAAAATAGATATCTAGAATTACAACAAAACAACCATCCCATATAACATGTACCACAGAGGAATTACTTTTTGTTGTCTGGGGTTTGTGGTGTTGAGATATTTAAGTCTACTCACTTTCATCCATCATAAATCATGATATCCGGTATGACTGATTTTATAGGATTAACTGTGGAAAACATAGGTGAGAAGAAAAAGGTGTTTGAAGTTATAGGTCATGGCCGTGGCAGCTCAGATGCCTACTTTACACGACAGAATGCTTTTCACAGAAGTACCTTTTAACAGAACATCAGGCAAAAAATGAAATGCGGGGCATATATGCTTGAAAATCAAATGTGTTTCTACTTATGAGAAGTTCCCACCCACTTCTTCTCTTGTTTCCATGGTGGTGAATGGTCACATGCACATACACACATTGGAAATGGGATCTAATAGTTAAATGTGTGCGTGCCTGTGTGTTTTGCAGAGTGATAGTCCAGGACCACAGTGCTTTGATTCCTTGTCTTGGAATGAGGGAGTGATGTCATGGTTCCTCTGGGGTTTCAGAGTTACTGGGATGAGGTTACAAGGGGTCAGCATTCACTTGGATTCATTGCTCTTCCCTTGATGCTCAACCAACATCACTTAAATACTACCTTCTTCTTTCCCCCCTCCATACATTTCTCATACGGAGGTGCATCCAGAGACAGTGACTCATAGATATTAGGTAAAAGTAGGACTTTTTCAACCCACAGTGAGAATCTACTTTTGCTGATATGGTCTTTTAGGACATATTCCTGTGGTAAAGTAATCAAATTTCAATGTACTCAAAAAAAGGAGGGAACATTTTTTGCTTTGCTGGCAATTTCTTTTTTTCACTCCAGGATTTTTCAGTACTGATCCTAACAGGTGTATGTTCATCCGCCTCCTGTGTTGAACTGTTGACCAGGGAGTAAAACCAGAGTAAAGCAATATTATATTTCATTTTGATGGCTTCCCAATATGTAGAAAAATGTTCTGAGAAGGACTTGAAATTCTCCATAAATGACACTAATGCAAACACCTGGAATATTTATGAATGTATGCATAAAAAGGGTTGTTCAGCTGGTATGTACATTTAGTTTCTGGATGTACTTCACATAGTACAGGGCAGACTTTATCTGCAACTGTACAGTAAACCATGCTCAATTGGAGAAAAATACAAGATATGCTCAAATACACTTTATCCCAATTTAAATTCACAATCAAAGCATGTCTTAAACATGAACACAAAAAGCCTTATAGACAAATATCAGTGAGTAACTTTGTTTTCTTGAGAGGTTTTTTTTCAAGTGGAACATATGAGCATTTGTTTGCATGCATGTCTGCCTGTCTCAATCAGTGACTCTATCTTTCCATTCAAGCTCACACTCATGCAATAGGTTTTGTTCTTTAATTAAAACAGGTTTGATAGTCAGCATGGCTTGAAGGGGCAACGAGTGCAGCAGGTGATTAACATTGAGTTCATGGTCATTATCCTTTGCTCCATCCTTGGACCCCCTGAATTCCCCAGAAGCACCTGGTCCTTCAACCCCCCTCACTCTGTCCCATTGCCCCAGAGTCACTCCTTGCATCGGGGCAGTGCGGCCTCATGGTTCGAGAGTCCCAGCTGTGTAAATGTTTTCAATTGCTCTGTGACTGGAGATTGGTCCTTCTTTTTGATCAGGAGCCAAGACAAGCCTGGCCTTGGTTGTTCTTGGCAGCTGCTGGGAATGAAAGAATGTCAGCATGACTTTAAAAATATGACAGTTTGTAATTTGGACCACAGAGTGAAAACTGAGCTGCTGGTACAGTTTGTGATCATCTAATTATGCCACCCCTTCTTTTCCCTGATTCTCCCACAAATCTATACCCCTCCTTTTATTCTTATCCAGGAATGAAGCTGTAAAGCTGCTTTGTCCCTTGTGAATTATTTTACGGGTAGGCGTAATGGCTTTGTGCCCTAGTACATTATTTCTTCCATGTTTCATCTCATCTCTCCTTGGGAGTGTACAACTCTGTGTCTAATGCTTAATTCTGTGTCTCGAATTCAACCATAACCAAAGGAATTAGAGGGTTAATTCTGTAATTCCCGTTGCAGTGTAATAGCAATGGTACTCTAGGTCAAGAAATGTTTGTTAGTACACTTCCAAACTCCAAAATATTATAAGTTAATACTTGTTAAAAATATTATATTCATATTATCAGTCATGTCATCCATTTTGAAGACTGTGTTCATCCTCATATTCACACATTTCTATGGCTCTCTGTAAATGTGCCAGGTTGTCTGTGCCAGTATCAGTGGGGGGGCATTTCTCCCACACAAGTTGATATGAGGTACTACATAAATCCCTTAGCTCAAATCTCAAGCATAGATGTGTCAAATATTTAACAAATGAATGAGTTTTTAATCTGGGGCTCTGGGGAATGGGCCGTTATGATAAGGTTTTTTTTTTTTTGTTTTCCCTCCATTAGCATAATTTCTCTGGAGTACATGTGCAGATTTCACCAGCTTTGTGTTGGATCCCAACAGAGATCTGAAATGAAGGCACAGAATCATAAGAGAAACCTCGTAGATATTACAGAATTGAATGCACTAGCAAAGGCAAGCTTGCCAGCAACATAGGTCTCATTGTGTTTCTGACTGTTCATCTGTTTGCCCTTAATTGGGTTAATTGAAAAACTTGAATGTGACATTTGTTTTCTCCTTGCCTTCATTTTTCCTAATGAACCTGTTTTTTTTTTTGTATTTCATCCAGTAACACTGTGCATGGACTTCACGATCAGCTAAAAACTGCAACTTAAGCCCTTAAGGGCTAGATAGAGGATAAAAAATATCCTTATCCTTATCTCATCAAATCACATGCCCATTGAAATTCCACCTCACTGGGGAACAAATGGCTTTTAGGCATTAACTATGTTGCCGTCTTCCACTCCTGACTTGCATCATTTGAACATTTTGAAAAAAGAAAACAAAACATAAAACTGTGCCCGATTACAAATCTTGAGCCATTAATTGTAATTCTTAATGCCAAATGTGAGAAAAATGTTGCCTACTTCCTGAAGGAAGTACAATGGCTTTTGAGTTCTTAAAAGCTCAAAATGCAATTACTTTTGACAGGAAATTAAATGGCAATGGACAAAGAACTCTTTCTGACCTGCAGCGCCAAGATGAAATGATTTGCACTGTATTGCTCCAATAACTACCACATCAATGCATGAAACAAACTTTGTGCTCATGATTCTATTTACAACCCCCATGTCAAACACTTTTCCTGGTTATGAGGTTAAAAGAAGGCACACACAGTGGGAGAATGGGAGGGAGGCATAGAGGGAGAGATGCTCAGAGTGTAAGTTGAGAGCCTAAAGATATAGTAAACAAATTAATTCAGACTTTATTTTCAGGGGTCAGCTCTGCAGTGCATGAGTTGGCGTCTGGTCTCTGTGTCAGCTAGAGGACCTTCATATGAGAATGAAGTCCATCTCACACCTTAATGAGGCAATGGAATAGCATTGAGGCCAAAAACAGCACCTACAATATACAGGCTTAATAAGGTAATAGAAGCAAATAAATGATTTTTTTAGAACCATGTTTTAAACATATAGTTATTTCGAAGCAATCCTTAGATTCAGAGTGTTTGACAAAATGTGTGTATGTATGTATATATGTATGTACGTATTTATGTATGTATGTATGTGTGTATGTGTCTCTGTGTGTGTGTGTGTGTGTGTGTGTGTGTGTGTGTGTGTGTGTGTGTGTGTGTGTGTGTGTGTGTGTCTGTGTGTATGGTGTGTCATCAGGCAGTCATTGTGGTTCTCTGCAAAGATGTGAGTCAGGTGTGTTAGCCCACAGCCTAGTTTAACTGCGGATCATAAGGAACCTGTCAGGTTTCTCCTTCACTTCACTGGAAAAAGGAATTTCTCAATTTTTATAAATATTTTAAAATATTTCTTCCACGGGTTTCATGATGGATAAGTTGACAGATTTATTTAAATTGAATTTAGCTATTTCATTTTGTAAACTATAAATCAATTTCTATAGAAGCTTTACAATTCTCAAGTAAGAGTTAGAATACATTTTTAGGTAATTATTTGGAATTTTTGCTAATTTTCCAGTCATTTCAAACTAAATTTCACAGTTTATCTTCAGTTGCAACAAATTCTAAGCTTATTCTCAGGAAGGTACAGGATTCAGGATCACAGAAACCATCATTCCAGTTTGAAGTTGTTGAAACATGAACATTTTTTTTTCCTAAATACGAGTCTTACATCACTTGAATACTTAATTATGTACAGCATTAGTTTTGTTGAAAGTACAAATCAACAAAAGTGAAATTGAATGTCATGTTTGATAGCGGTGGAGACAATTATTTAAAATACAAGTAGTTATTCTGGACAAAAACAATACTTATTGCGAAAGTAAATAGCAATTAAAAATGAGTAAAACACAAAAAAAAATAAATACAATTATTGAAAAATGTATGTTATGATCTTGTTGTTACAAATCAAAAACTCATTTTACATAATTTAAGGATTTCATACATTTTTTGCATTTACTATTTAAAGCCGTAGGATGAAAGGTGGAGGTGCAGCTGAGAGACTTACATTGGCAAGCGGCAGGTGTCTCCGGCGTGCGGAGGCATGCCGGGACAGGAGGGAGCGGGCCGACAGCCGGTAATGGTTCAACAGACAGGTGATGACCACCACCATTACCATCATCACCACCACGATCACCAGGATCTGGACAAACTCCAGCTGGGCTGCAATGACAATCACACCCGCGTCACTTCAGCAGATCCACAAGGAGACGAACGAAGCATTTCTACGGTTTGACTTCAGAGAACATAAATAATAAACAGATATGGTCAACAAAAGAATTTTAATCACAGGTTGGATCTAAGTTCTGGCCGATGATACTACACAAAGGGGAAGTTGAATTTTGGATACTGGAAGACCCTGGAAGACTAAAATTGATGAAAATAATCCACTAAGGAGGCCACAACTCTTTGCTTTTCTTAAGTAGGAGGAAATAATTATACATTTCTTTCACTAAAACATTTATCCTTCAAGAAAGCCACAACATCAATTTAAGAATAAGTGAAAATGACATTGAAAATAGATCATCTCATATTTAAGTTCGCATAACATAATGAAAGCTAGATGGTGCTTGAAAGTTTGTAAGCCCATTCCAATTTTCCATCCATGTGACATAAAGCGTTGCCTGATTTTCAAAAAGGTCCTAAAAGTAGGTAAAGAAAACCATGTTAAACAAAAAACATTATCTTATTCTTTTCATTTTTTGGTCGTGTCTATTTGAAAAAATATTTACGAACATCGGCTGCATATGGCAAAGTGATCCATGCTCTCAGTTCATGGTGTGATTCCTTTCTCAGCAGTTACTGCAACTCAACATTTGCGGGAACTGCAGATCGGTGTTACACATCCGCTCAGCAGAATTTTAGGCCATTCCTCCATAAAGAACAGCTTCCATTCCTGCACGTTCGTTGGGTTTCCTCACATAAACCGCTCTCTTTAGGTCTTTACACAACATTTCACTAGGATTTAGGTCAGGACTTTGACTTGGCCATTCCAGAACATGTACTTTCTTCTTCCTTCACCTTTCTTTGGTGGAACAACTTGTGTGCTTAGGATCGTTGTCCTGGTGCATCACTTGCCGTCTCTTGAGATTCAGGTCAAGCATGGATTAAATTTTCTGATATAATTCAGATTTCATTATTCTGTCAATGATGGCAAGTCGTCCAGGCCCAGATGCAGTCAAGCACACCCAAACCAGAACACTCCCACCACCATGTTTCACAGATGGAATAAGGTTCTTATGAATGCGTTCATAATGCAGTTCATGTCTTTTTCTATGTGTAATGCTTCTCATTCCATTTTGGGGGGGCGGCGTGGCATAGGGGGTTAGAGCAGTCATCCTTGTAACCAAACAATTCTGATTCCTCCTCGCCTGTAGAAGTATTGTTGAGCAAGAAACTGAACCCCTAAGTGTTCTCCTGGCGTTATCTTAGCTGCCTTCTGCTCATGGTGCATCCATGTTAAATGCAGCGCTCAAATTTCGCTGATGTTGTGCTCTATGTATAACTGTGTGTGACAATAAAGGCATTTCTTCTTCTTTTAAATGGTTAGCAGTGTTTCTGGGGGACAGAGCAGTGACTTTCTACCTGCTACACAGGGACACTAACCATTGCTGTTCTGTGTTCTCCTGATTGTGGACTCATGGACATCAGGACTTCAGTTGCTTAGAAGTTATCCTAGGTTCTTTTGTGACCTCTCGGACAATGACCCGCCTGGCTCTCCAAGTTATTAATGTCAGTCTACCACTTCTGGGGAGGATAACAATAGTCTCGAATTTCTTCTATTTGTACACAATCCATCTACCTGTGGAGAGCCCAAACTCTTTAGAGATGGTCTTGTAACCTTCTCCATCTTCATGAGTGTCAACAACTCCTGTTTCCTGAGGTCCCTCAGAAACCCCTTTTTTTCTAGCTGAGATACACAACCATCAGTGTGTTGCTTGCGTGATGAAGCTTTTCTGGATCCCTTTTAGTTATGAAAAAGGGTTTCTAACTCTAACTCTAATGTCAGTTCATTGACTACTTATAACAGACTGCGATTTCATCTTCATGTTATATCATAATATTTTACTTTTGCCACATACAAATGTGTTTTTGGATAGATTTTTTTCAGTTAATACATGACCAAATCCATTTTTCTTCCTTTGGCATATGATTATCAGGATAGTCTTTATCTCCTTTTAGGACTTGCTTTGAAAATCAGGGAATGCTTTATGTCACTTTTGTGCATAAATATAGACAATTCTAAAAGGTTCACAAACTTATAAGCACCGGTGTGCCTAAAAAGAATGCTGAAGAACAAGGGAACCATTAAAATACAATGGATTAAAAACGTTTGGTGGAAAAACTCAGTGGAGCAGCAGCAGTTTAAATGTTTGATAATAGGAATATAAATCAAAACTGTGACATAATACACTGAATATATTCATTTCACAATGATACTTGATGCTGTCACTGTAAGATATAAGAAGAAAACTAACCATTTAATAACAAAAAAGTAGTAACTTACAGAAAAATATATTTCATACAAATTTTGGATGTGATGATGCACACATTTCAAGGGAAAAGTCATACAAAGGAATGAGGAAACATTTAATGGCATCGTCAACATAACTTCACTTCAAGAATCAATTATAAAGTTACGATGGACTGTTTTTGTTCTTTTAACATTGTGTTTTATTTGTAGAAAGCATCATGACTTCCCTGTCCCACAGTTTTGACTCTAACAGATATTTTCCTTTTTTCCTTCTTGAATTGTTATGATCTCACTAAATGAAACTTGCTTTTGGAGTTTTAAAAAGGTATCTTTATCAAATTACTTTATTTTCATACAACGTGTCTTATCTTTTGAATTTGGGAATTTGGAACTAATTACATTTCATTTACACCAACTAAAATGGAATTGTTGACTTTTCCGAGATTTTTTTTCTCAGTTATAACACGATACTTGCAAGGTTGTTTGTATTTGGTCTGACATTGCCTGAATAGTCTGCTGTTTGTAACATACACATAAATTCATAAAAAGAAAAAATTGACAATTTCAGGTCACAGGCTGGAAAGGTGACCTGAAGCCTCAGGTCAAACAAAGTGAGACATTAAACCTATTAACAGACTGGACATTGTGAAATGTTGAGACAAAAAAAGTTTCAAAACGATACTGTCCATAGGTCACAGACAAACACACACACACACAAGCATCCAGTCAAAGTGTGTCAATTTAGTTGGTTTAATGGTTAAACACTTGATGTTCTGCAGTAGGATTTTCCCTGATAATTTAATTTATTAAAGGACTGAACAAATGAATTAATTCATTCATCAATTCATTATTTTGAAGGCAAGAATAGTGGAAATGCAGGGAGGTGAATGGTGGTTACCAAGGTTCTGTCATAATGTTTTCCCTAATTCTCTGCGCAACATTTCACACCATCATCAACTTTAAGCGAACGGCAACATTAATCTGGGAATTTTACTAGAGGTCACACACAGACACAGACAGACACACACACACACAAACACAAACATATGTTCAGGCACACATAAACAGAGAGCTAGACCTTACCGGACCAGCCAGACAGACAGGGCTAGCTTTGTTTAGAGACAGTCTGCTTTTGCCCCCATCCCCCACCACACACACGCACACCATTTTCTCACACTCCTTTTTTGTTACCAGGAGCAGGCAGAGGTCATAGCCAAGTCAGACAGAGAGTGAAATAAAGTAGCTGCTGAACTTAAGGCAGCGCACAAACGCACGCATGCACGCAAGAATGAACGCACAGACAAACACGCGCACAAACACGCGCGCGCACGCACGCACACACGCACACACACACACACACACACACACACACACACACACACACACATACACACAAACACTTCATAGCAGTTGTCACAGACTTGTTAGCAACTTCAGATCAGTTAAGTTTAGTTTAGACTTCAATCCAAAAGAAGTCCTCAAATCTAAGACTGGAATCTTTTTGTTAAACCTAAATACTACTGACTACACACAGGCTGTTTAGTTATCAGTCATCAGATTTACTGCAACAAATCTATGAAGGCACTTTAATGTATTTATTGGGACTTAATAAAACATTGATAATAAAATTCAGAGGGAGAATTCATCACTTCATCACTTTAATCAAGAGGCTCAAAATTCTTCATTGAAAGTAAATGTCTTTGTAATTAAAAAGCAGTATAAATATTTTGAATTTGGAAGATAGTTTTAACTTACAAAGAAACAGTTTTAAGTTATCTGTCTTTCAGATTTTTACACTCAGAGCTGGGAGCAGCAGCTGCAGATAAAACCAAGGAAGACCCTTGCAGTTAAACACCAACTACTGGTAAAATTCAATAAAAAAAAAAAAAACTCCCAATGGCAGCTGGTCAGTGACAGACAGCTGAACTCTGAAGGTAAACAGATTTCAGCTGTTGGAGACAATTCAAGACCCATTACAGTTTGTACAGCGAAAATGAAAACCAAAAAGTCAAAAGAAAATTGCGACGGTAAATGGTTATGAGCTATGGATAATTTTTTTATTATTAAATCTACTGTCATTAATTCAACATTTGACTTATCGGCTATTCAACAAAATCATTTATTGAGTAATGTTCAAGTAAATAAATTGTATAATTTTATATATAGAATTATGAATCATTTTGTGCACTTAACGGATGGTGTGGCAGTACTAGTTTTATAATTGTGATTTTCTTTCTGTAAACCATATTCAATGAAGCAAACAGTTTTTAATTAAATAATTCATAATGTATTGAATGCAACATTCGTTATTTACCTAAAAAGAAAGCTGGTAAATTAACCACTAAATTCTTGAATGTTTAGATTTTTTTTTTCTAGCTGTGAAGTATGTCATTTTAGAATTTTTTTGTTTTTGTTTTGTTTTGTTTTGTTTTTCATCAACAGTTTGCAAAATTAGATTCTGTCTGGTTGTATACAAGTTACTATCCATTAGTAACAAAACCGCTTGACCTGGTTGTTGGGTGTTTTTCATCAAGTTCATCTAGTTTGTCAGATAATAATGTGGAAAAGAACCACATAGAATTTCACCCAAAGTCCACATCCACATCGATAATGTGCCTGATGCTTTGAGGTAAAAATAAAGAAAACCTTCCATCAACAACCTCTTGGACTTCTTTATTTGTTGTAGATTTCATGGCTCATTAACGACCAAGACATCAATTTTCACACAGTATTTATCGCTGTACCAGTTGTAGAAAATGTGAGCACCGTTCCTCAGCTTATAACAAGGTGACTGATTCCGAGAGCCGTTTTTTTCGGAAAACTTTTTGATGGTCCATGACTGTGTTATAAACCAGGGACAGATGACACTGCAGAAAGGGTGCGGCAGTTGGTTAAAAAAAAAAATTGTGGCATAATTCAGAAGCTCTTCTTTTCCAAGCACGTTGACATATTTAGGTTTGTTAAATCACAGGTTGGTTAATTTCTAGTGTATTTTACGTGATTCATTATAATCTTTTTTGACATTTTCTAACCGACCTCTTGAAAAACTTTCATTTATGTAATTTCTTACTATATTCAAGATTTTATTTCATTTTTTTCTCTCATTTTGAAGCCTTTTCTTGATTAGTTTTGGCTGAGTGTACAGATATTCAAGTATATTTTTGCCACTTGACTATCTGCATTCCACGATAACTATTATAGGTTACAAAATCCACCCACTCAGGAAAAGCCAGTCTGCTTAGCACTTGAATAGATGAATTGCAGTTGAATAGTTTGTTTTATGTTGATCTTGTTTTGCTGTTTTTTTTTCTGAAGAAAATTCTCGTCCAATTTTTTCACATATCTCTATGTACTCTTTTTTTCCAAGTGGCTTTTAAGGTCAGATTGCCTATTTAATTTGATCAGATTTTGAGGATATGCACTTTCTCACATTGGGAAAAATCTGGATCAGAATTTCTCCTGGCGACTACCATATTTCTGATTCACAGCTAAAAACCCGAGATGTCAAACTCACCGCACAGTTGCGTCTGAACACAGTTGTCATGGCTGTGAGTCCCTGATGACGGCTGCATATCGTCTCTGAGAATGTTGGTACTTTTTAAAATACTCCGCTGATTATCACCTAAAAAAAATCAGTGTCAGAAACTAATCTGGAGCAGTAATAAAAATAAAGATAAAATAATTCTAAAAATGAAAAAAAGGAAACAAAAAAAGGAAAAACTCTACTCTACATATCCTGGACGTCTTGCATTTCCCTGCGCCCTCACCAGCAGACACACACTCTCTGAGACCTGGCCAACCTTTGTCTCCTCTTTTTTCTCACACACATTCCCACACAGTCCAGACATAGGCTACATACACACAAACACACACATTGGGGAAACAGCTGACTAGACCCCTCGTGCTCCCCCCCGCACACGCACACATACACACACACACACACAGCTCCCATCACATAGCTGTGAACAAAAGGGGTCAATGTGAGGGAGGGGGAGCGAGGGGGGAGCGTCTGGGAGTGACAGATGGGTGGGAATAATGATGCGACAGAGGCTGAACTGCTCCATTCATGGCGGAGAAAGCAAAATCAAGTGGGACTTTAGAAGTTTGTTTGCAGACAAGTGAAGAGTCAAGATAAAAGTTGTCTGTCGTTTTTTTTGTATTATTTCTTTTTCTTTTTCAGGTAATTTCTCAGTTTCTCACTAATTTTTCACAAGTTTCCAGTTAATTCTTAGGTAGATTTCTTGAGATAAGGGAATTTCTTTGTTTTTTGTTTTTTTTTGTTCCTCCTAATTTTTCCTCAAACTTTTTTAGCCTTTCTCGGTCAATTTTTATTAGCTTTCATTTCAATTCCTGCTGAAATTCAAACAGTTTACTGAGTTTTGGAGTAAATTGTCCTTCCTGAACATCCCTCTAATTTTCAGGTCATTTCTCCTAGGTGTACTTTATTTTCTTCATAACTTAATAGAGATTTTCAGAAGCTTCCTGATACATTTATAGGAAAATTTCACAAAATAAGTGAGTAATTAAGCAAATACAAGAGATTTATCAATTAACACTGCAATTTGGGTGACCTGAGTATGGATCAATAGGTTGACCATCAGTTTCTGATCCGTACTAACCACTAAGATCCTTTCTGGCTTCCAGTGAAGAATTTATTCCTGTCAACAAGCAGCTTCAGACTCACTGATAGACATGTCGTTGGTTTTAGTCAATAATTATTAGATAACAGCTTGAGTAGGGATTATTTTGAAAGTATGTACTGATATTAAAGATGGTACGAGAGGGTGAAGCGACAAAGTGTTAAATCATGGCAGTTCTTTCGATATGACCTTTAAAGAAGTTTCAGGGCTCCTAAAAACATAAAACATTATCTCAGCTAATTGAAAATCCGATTTTGAAAATTGAAGTGTGTGTGTGTGTGTCTGTAGGTGTGTGTGTGGTTTTGATAGCTTGTTGTTCCTCGTTTCTCAGCAGCTGTTTTAAAACTGTTTTTGAAATTCTGTTTTGGCTTTTCATGCTAATGACCTTCTAACTTTTTTTTCCCTCCATATTTTTGAAGTGATTTCTTGCTGGTTATGATTCTTGATTTTTTTAAGTTTTTTTTTTTTTAACGTTTGTATCAGGGGGAGGGGTTCACAAAATCATAACTGACGAACTTTCAGGTACTTTGAGTTTAGATTTCTGATTTGAATTCCCTGCCATCTGCCTGAGCCCATCGTGACAGCCGCTGTGTGTCATTGTGTGGGTGTGTGTTTGTGTGTGTGGGCCCTGCGGACAAACCTACTGACAGCTTGTTTGTCTATGTTTCATCAGCTGCTACTAAACTCCATCTTTCAGCCGTAATACTCCCAACACTCCTTCCGCCTCTCTTTCTATTTCTTTGTCTTTCCTTCTTGTCAGCCTCCCTGTATTTTCAATCTCTAATTCAGAGATAATACTGGATCTTGCTTGCCACCATGTTGAAACTGCAGATCGGACAAACAACTTCCTTCTTCTGCCACCATCAGTTCAATCTGGCTTGTCGGCTTATGTTCATGCTAGTTTTTGATCCTCGCAGAGAGTTTAGAGGAACTGGCTGAATGAGATGGTACCATGGTAACTACAAAGCGAAAGATAACAGACCATAGAGAGATCCTCAGGGCAAAGCAAGATGCAGAGAAAGAGTTGAGTGATAGGGAGAGAGTTGGGGCCAGAAAACAGAGAAAAATGATGACTCAGGCAATGACAGGGATGAGAAACAGTCATGATGAGTGACAGCTGTTGCATGCGCAAGTCAGGTTGACAGGAAACAGGAAACTGACTTCATGATTTCTCTGTAAATTGCGTTGCCAAATCTCAGTCAATTAACGGCAGTAGTCATGCATGAAACGTGCATGGCTTTCATTTGTGAAGTGCTTCATTAAAAAATAGTGAAGAAATCTCAACTTGATTTCATTCAGATAAACTTTTGAATGAGTGAATATTTAAAAAATAAGAAGTAAATCAAAATAAATAAAATAAAACAATTTTTGTCAAATTACCAAATATTTACTCACATGAATACAGCATTTAAATGATACAATACCTGACCATTTACCACTTAAAAGTAAACTAACTACAGAATAGGTACAAAAGTTAATAAATGAATTAAATGATTTTATCTGGTGTCCTCTCTTACTGGTTTGTACTTACTGGTAGCACTTTGGTGAAAAGTTAATGAAAAAAAAAAATCTATACACACACACACACACACACACACACACACACACACACACACACACACACACACACACACATATATACATATAAATATACATACATGTGTTTTTGCAAATATGTATATATACAGATGTATATTAGCCAGCAATGCAGATATGAATTTCTGAGAGACTTCTTCATACACAAACTAGGAGCAGCTAATGTTGTTTCCAGATAAACTTCAAAAAGTGGACGGTCATCGAGTCAGTCAGCTGAGCTACTGCTCATACTCATCCTCCTCCCTCTGCTCTTTTTTTTATACTTCACTCCTCCCATCCCGTAACAGAATCCATCAAGATGAATCGCATTTTCTTTCCAAAATAAAATAGAAGGTCGGAGAACGTTACATAACAATTACATTTTTTTTCCGGCTGAGCAATCCAGCACATTTCCCTACTTCCACATTTTTTATCTTCTTGTCTTCTATCGCTCTTTCTATTTCTCTCCCTCCATTTCCCTCCCACTTACAATTTCTTCAATCTGTATCAGTTTCCACATTTTTTTTCCATCAGGTGAGGTGAAAATATTGTCACATTGGCACACTTGTATTTTATAGATGCAGTGATGAAAAAGGAAACATATACACACACACACACATATACACACACACACACACGCACACACACACACACACAAACACAGATATATGTGTGTATACATATATATACTCGAAACAACTGTTTATTGTTGATTTTTTTGAGAATAAATTTGGATCACTTTTGGTCCTTCCTGGAGTTTGTTGAGGTGGGAATGTGATGTCTGTGTCGACGCCTCCGTGAGCAGGCTTAACTCCTCCAGAGCAATTTTTATGTTGAAGGAAAATGTTTCATTTCGTTGCCCGTGTTCACCTCAAAATAAACTCTGAGATTGAGGGTCCGATTTCCTCCTGCTCTGTGACACGGACACTTTCCATAATTACCCACTTATTACTTTTCATGGTTGTTTGTTTTATGGGGAAAAAAATTATGGAACCACACAATATTAAGGCATTGTTAAAAGGTGTTATTGTCGCATATTGTAACATGTCCCATTTCGGAAGAATTTCTGTGGCATACAATTATACTTATTTTCCCGGTATGTCTTCCATCGCTGGGAAACAGGGGGTTCGACGCCTGTCGTCAGATATGACCACTTCCGTCTGGTCTTGTGCGTCGGTTTTACTCTTGGGAGTGACAATCCTATCATGTCCGTGTGAGTCATTTCACTGTTGTCTAGACAGGAGGAGGCTGCGAGGCCTCCGGCAGCCAGACACTCCATGGTTAATCTGAAGCAATTAGCTCATTTGTCATCCACCGCCCGCTCGCTGTCTCTCACTCTCCATCTCCCCCCTGCGCGCGCATGTGTGTGCGCACACACACACACACACACACACACACACACACACACACACTCCCATATTCAGCTAAAAGGTCACAGCCGGTCATTGCCGAGTCAGATGGCTGGGAGGGAGAAGACAGAGAGGAGGGGTTAGAGAAGAGCGAGAGAGTTGAGGGGGGGATGTATGGTGGGAATGAAGGAAGGATGGAGAAATAATAGTTAGAGAGGAAGGTACAGGATGCAGGAAGGAAGGAGGGATGAAGGAAGAATGTCAGAGACCGGATCCAAATACACTCAGTTTTGCTTCAAGATCATGAGCTATTTGCATTTTTAATTCTAATTTTAAGTTTAAAAATCATAAATCTGACACTTTTATCCACAATCTATTTTTATTTCTTTTGCAGCCCATCCTGCGCATCAAAGAACAACACGTTCAGTTCAACTTCATGAATCGTAATCGACTGATTATGTGATTTGTGCTTTATGGATATTGCCTTCAGTTACTTTCTGATTTTTCAGTTAGCTGAATATCTTGCTGGACTTGTTTGTCACATGACCTGTCAATGGCCAAAACTTTTACATCTGTTGTCATAACAGGCAGCAAACAAAGCATCCCCCATGACAATAATAAAGATTTAACTGTACAATTTACTGATATAAACTTTAACTGGATCAGGGTGACTTCTTGCTTGTTGTCATGGAAACACAATCAGTTCCCTCATTACTTCTTGTTGAGTCTAAAGCTTCAGTCCCAATGCTTGACCTCTCAGTGTTTTCACCTCTATCCAGGCAGTGTTGGCTTTTTTTTCTGTGTATGTGTGTCTGCACATGCATGCAAATCTGTGTTTGCACCAGTCATGGGGTCTCCGGATCAAGTTCCTCATATCTATTATCAATCCATCTCAAATTTCCTTTGAGGTTTAACTTGATGATCTCTGAACACTCTCCCATCCCCAGAAAACAACATTTTCTGTCTGTCAGGCTTTTTTTAATTCCTTCATGCTTATCAATGAAGATTTATTCAGAGAGGAAGTGTTTCATTATACAAATGTTGGTTGTGTGCAGTGAAGGCAAATAAAAAAAAACATGAAGTGATAGAAACAGCCAAAATAGGAGGAGGAAGTGTTTGTAATATTGGAAATAGAGGGATGTAGGGGAAAAGGACAAGAATCAATTATGGGAAACAGGAGAGGAAGAGAGGAAAGGGCAGGAAGAGAGAGGAGTTTGCTTATTCCTCCCTCCACCCCTTCCTCAGTCCTCGGATGACTCGACAGTCTGGGCAGTCAGAAATAGCACAAACAGCTGTGTGTGGCTCTGTGAGTCTGTCTGTGCATTTTTGTATCCGTGTGTGTGTGAGTAAGAGAGAGACAGAGAGAGAGCGAGAGAGAGAGAGAGGGGAGGGAGTTATAGGTCATAGGTGCACACAATTTGCTTGCCAATTTCCATGAGAAAGGCTACAGGGGGTGGGCACACAAACACACACAGGCAACCAAACACACACATACACACATACACACCATTGACTTTGGAAGCCATGGTCATGGTGCAGCCAACAAGTGTGGGAACTTTAGACCACAAAACTCCCACTGCTAGTTTCAATAGTGGGAAAACGAAGATGGCCATTTGCCTGTGTGCATGTGTGTGTGTGTGTGTGTGTGTGCATGCGTGCGTGCGTGCGTGCGTGTGTGTGCTTGTCAATAGTCACTAAGGGACTCCGTTTTTTGTTCTCCGTTTTTTTTTTTTATTTATGTCCCGAATTCTTTTCTCATTGTTTTATTAAGTTCTATTACATTTCAAGTAAAATGTATTTCCTCATTTCCGCTCTACAGTTTGTTTAGAAATGAAAACATTTTCTAGTAAAATTTTTTCAACTTTTATCAACTGTTATGTACATATATCCGTAAATATACGTATACATACATATGCAACCAATATACTGAATATACATACACATATTTTTTTTTAGATATGTATATGTATGCATTTTTTTTTGCTACAATTCAGGTTGTATTTGTAAGCGTTTGTGTGCATGTGTGCACGCATCTGTATGAATGTGTGTCACCACTCCCTTCAGGCAGAGACATTTTGTCACCTGCCACTCAACACCACGTATTTCAGAGGGTCTGGTTACTGAATGGTTTCCTCCACTCAAACTCCAAACATCTGGACATCAAGCAGCACATTCTGATACTAAAATACTCCACAAATATCTACTAAATCTCTGATAAAGTTGTCTCAAAAAACACCAAATTTGCATTTTGGGAGTTAAATTTTCCTCCAAGTAAATTTAGCCTTGATTATGCTCCGTTCCCTTGCCAACTCCTTCCTGCTTTAAATCCTAGTATTCACTGTTTGTTTATGCAGGAATCAAACCGAAACCTGAACCATGGCACTCATCTTTCTGCCACTCAGCGATGGCGGCTTACTGTGATGTATGTGTCCCTCGCTTACTGAGACTCGTGGGGCTGAATAAATAGACTGGGCTGGGATGGGAGAGGCAAGTGGAGCATTAGTCTAAATATAGAGGGCTAATCCAGGGAACTCCCAAGTTAAACTGCACCTAGAAAGCTGGTGATGGCAACTGTCGCTGCCTCCATAGGTCAGGAGGCCCGAAAAGCAAGCGGTGTGAGCAGCAGTACACTGCCCTTCGCTATACCCTTCCCATCAAGTTCATAACCCGCTGCTTCGTCTTGATTTTTGATATTAATGACACTTGTTTCGATTTCTGCAGTTTTGTCACACAATGCTATTCTCTTTTGCAAAAACATTATGTTTACCATATATAGTCTGTATCTACACAGTGTCAATATCAGAAAATTTGATTTTGGCAAGAAAAAATAAATGCATTTATTCAACTAAATATCCTGAATTGTATGAATTATTATGACATAGGAATGTGTGCATAATAATATTTGAAGACTTCAATGGACCAAATAGTTAAATGCAATTCTTAAAAGGGCTGGGTATAACGTTTAGATATCCACTTACTTTTATCTGTTTCTAAGGTTCTACCACAGAAAAAAAGGCAGTTGAAACAAGCCAAGCATTTCTATGGATAAAAATGTGGAAAGCCGATAAAAAAGCTATATATATATATTATTAATAAGATCAGAAGACAAATCTGTGAAATTATTTTTGAAAATGATTCAGCAACAGTGGGTGAATGTTTCTCCGCCAGAGGCAGTTTGATACAGGTGTGGAAAAACAGTAGACGGGCGGGGAGAAACATCTTTTCTGAACTTCTGAAGCCGTTAATGTTTAATTAAAACCACCGATTAGCTGTTTCCCTTGTCAGTGTCTATTCCCATGTGTAGTCAACAAAAAGCATACAAAAAATAAAGGTTGATGGATAAGTCAAGTCAGGCGAAGTCAGTTTATGTCAATTGATCAAATGACACCAGATTTTATTGATACAGTACCAAATCAAAACAGAGTTGTCCAATGACACTTTTATAATGATTTACAGAAACCCAACACCGCCCCATGAGCAAGCACTTGGTGACTGAGGCAAGGAAAACTGCCTCTCATCGGGCAGCTAAATGTGGGCAGCCTCCTGCCTCAACCACGCAGAGTTGAAAGAGAGAGAAAGAGACCAGAAAGATAGAAAGTAGGAGTGGGATGGAGACTGAGGGGGGTTGATGGTTTGCACTGGCCAGTTTCTCCCAGAGCCTGCCTCAAATGGCACAGGCCAGTGTCTCCCTGAGCCAGTCCCAAGCCTGGATAAATGCAGAGGGTTGCATCAGGAAGGGCATTCGGCGTAAAACTTTTTAAATAAGTAAATAAAGACAGAGAACAGGAAGTGATGATGAATATCCCCAGAGACGAGAGAGTGAATTGGTGCGGACTTCAATGGACATGTTGGTGCAGGCAATAGAGGTGATAAGGAAGTGATAGGCAGATTTGGTGTCCAGGATAGGAATGCAAAGGGACAGATGGTGGTGGACATTGCAAAACAATGGAAATGGCTGTAGTGAACACTTTTTTTCCAGAAAAGACAGGAACATAAGTCAACTTATAAGATGGAGGTAGGAGCACGCGGGTAGATTACATCTTGTATAGACGAGGTAATCTGAAAGAGATCAGTGACTGCAAAGTGGTGGCAGGTGAGAGTGTAGCCAGACAGCATAGGATGGTGGTTTGTAGGATGACTCTGGTGACAAGGAAGATCAAGAGGACAAAGGCACACCAGAGGACAAAATGGTGGAAGCTGAAAAGGGAGGAGTGCTGTATGGTTTTCAGGGAGGAGTTGAGAAAGGCTCTGGGTGGTCAGGGAAAGCTTCCAGATGACTGGACAACTACAGTTAATGTGATCAGGGAGACAGGTCAGAGAGTACTAGGTGTGTTGTCTGGAAGGAAGGTAGATAAGGAGACTTGGTGTTGGAAGGTAAAGGTAGATGTAGCAAAGGGAAAACAAAGGGCGTACAATGACTTGTATGCTCGGTTGGACAGTAAGGAGGGAGAGACTGATTTATACAGGTTGGCAAAACAGAGAGATAGAGATTTAAAGGATGTAAAGCAGGTCCAGGTGATTAAGGACAGAGAGGGAAATGTATTGACAGATGCAAGCAGAGTGATGGGAAGATGGAAAGAGTACTTTGAAGAGCTGATGAATGGGCAAAATGTAGGTAAGGGAAGGGTAGAAGGGAAGGGTAGAAGATGCGACCATTGTAGACCACAAAGGGGCAGAGATTAGTTAAAGTGAAGTGAGGATGGCATTGAAGACGATGAAGAATGGAAAGGCAGCTGATCTTGACGATATACCTGAGGTATGGAAGTGTCTGGGAGAGGCAGCGGTACAGTTTCTGTCTAGATTATTCAACAGGATCTTAGACAGTGAGAGGATGCCCAAGGAATGGAGAGGAAATGTAATGATGCCCATTTTCAAGAATAAGGGGAACTATAGAGAGATAAAGTTGATTAGTCATACATTGAAGTTATGGGAAAGAGTAGTGTCTGCATTTGTAAGCAGCAGTATGGCTTCATGCATAAAAAGAGTACTACAGATGCAGTATTCGCCTTGAGAATGCTAATAGAGAAGTACAGAGAAGGTCAGATGGAGCTGCATTGCGCTTTTGTAGACCTCGGAAATGCATATGACAGGGTGCCGAGAGAGGAACTGGTATGAGGAGGTATTGTATGAGGAAGTCTGGAGTGGAGTTGTCTGTTGGACTGGTGCAGGGCATGTATGCTAGCTGTGAGACAGTGGTGAGGTGTGCTGTAGGTGAGACAGAGAAGTTCAAGGTGGGGGTGGGACTTTATCAGGGATCAGCTCTGAGCCCCTTCGTGTTTGCAGTGGTGATGGACAAACTGACAGATGAGGTTAGACAGGAATGTCCATTGACCATGATGTTGAGAGCAGAGAACAGGTTGAGGAAGAGCTTGAGAGGTGAAGGTATGTTCTGGAAAGGAGAGGAATGAAGGTTAGTCGCAGCAAGATAGAATATATGTCTTTGAATGAGAGGTTCCCGGGTGGAATGGTGAGGCTACAGGGAGTGGAGATCAAGAAGTTGGAGGATTTCAAGTATTTAGGGTCAACAGTCCAGAGCAATGGAAAGTGTGGCAAAGAGTTGAAAAATTGTGTTCAAGCAGGTTGGAATGGGTGGAGAAAGGTATCAGGGGTACTGTGCGATAGAAGAATATCAGCCAGAATGAAAGGAAAGGTGTACAAGACAGTGGTGAGACCAGCGATGCTGTATGATCTGTATGATTTGGACACAGTGGCATTGAAGAAAAGACAGGAAGCGTAGCTGGAGGTAGCAGGCATGAAGATGTTGAGGTTCTTTTTTGGAGTGACGAGGATGGATAGGATCAGGAAAGAGTACATCAAAGGAATAGCACATGTTGGATGTTTTGGAAAGAAGGTCAGAGAAGCCAGATTGAGATGGTTTGGTACATTGTTCATATACAGGGAGGGATAGTCAGATAGATGGATGCTGGAATTTGAGCTGCTAAGCAGGAGGTCTAGACGAAGACTGAAGAGAAGATTTATGGATATATTAAGAGAGGATATGAAGTTAGTTGGTTTGAGAGAGGAGGATATTGAGAAAAGGGTTGGAGAAGGTTGATTCGCTGTGGCGACCCCTGAAAGGAAAAGCCGAGAGGAAAAGAAGAGGAAGAAGAAGAGCAGTTGCGCTGACAGTTATATTGTAATAATTGAGGCACAAGTGACTAGAATAGTAGAAAAATTTCTCCCTGGCTCACCACCCACAGGATGGACCAAGGGAGTTGGGTGCAGTGTGAGCCGGGTGGTGGCAGGAGCGGGGGACCTTGGTGGTCCGACCCTCGGCTGCAGAAGCTGGCTCTAAGGACATGGAATGTCACCTCTCTCGCAGGGAAGGAGTCTGAGCTGGTGCACAAGGCAGAGCAATTCCGACTAAGTATAGTCAGACTCACCTCGACTCACAGCATGGGGTCTGGAACCAGGCCTCTCGAGAGGGGCTGGACTCTTTTCTACTCTGGAGTTGCCCCCGGTGAGAGGCACCGCGCAGGGGTGGGAATATTGATTGACCCCCAACTCAGCACCTGTCCATTGGGGTTCAATGCGGTGGACGAGAGGGTAGCCTCCCTCTGCCTTCAGGTGGGGGGATGGGTTCTGACTGTTGTTTGTGGCTATACACCCAACAGTAGTTCACTATACCCACCCCTCTTGGGAACCTTAAAGGGGCTGCTTGAGAGCACTCCTTCTGGGGACTCCCTCGTTCTATTGGGAGACGTCAATGCTCACGTGGGCAACGACAGTGCTATTTGGAAGGGCATAATTGGGAAGAACGCCCCCCCCGATCTGAACCCAAGTGGTGTTTTGTTATTAGACTTCTGTGCTCGTTACGGATTGTCCATAACAAACACCATGTTCAGGCATGAAGGTGTCCATATGTACACTTGGCACCAACACACCTTAGGTCACAGTTCTTTGATCGACCTTGTGGTCATGTCATCAGACTTGCAGCTGCATGTCCTGGACACTCGGGTGAAGAGAGGGGCAGAGCTGTCAACTGATCACAACCTGGTGGTGAGCTGGCTCCGATGGTGGGGGAGGATACCAGTCAGATCTGGTAGACCCAAACGTAATGTGAGGATCTGCTTGGATCGTTTGGCAGAGTCCCCTGTCAGAAGGAGTTTGAACTCCCACCTCCGGCATAGCTATAACCAAGTGCGGAGGGAGGCGGCGGACATTGAGTCCGAATGGGCCATGCTTCCATTGTTGAGGCGGCATTCCGGAATTACAGCCGTAAGGCAGTCAGCACCTGTTGGGGCGACAACCCTCCCAAACCCCTGGATGCTGTCAAACTGAAGGAGTCCTATCGGGCCTTTTTGGCCTGCGGGACTCTGGAGGCAGCTGACATATATTAGCAGCTGACTTATATTAACCAGAGGAAAAAAAAATTACAATTTGTCAAGAAATCATATCAATACATCTGCAAAAACGTTTTTAGCTCAAATACTTTATTCTTTGTGAGGGGATTTGAACAACCCAGATATGTCTTTTTTGCCGAATTAAACTAACCAGCACTTGTATTTGAGTTTTTAGGCTGATCCAACTCTGTCAAATCTTTATGAACCAAACTCTTGTGTACTATATTTAGTCTTATTTTGATCATTTTATTCTCTCCAAACCAGGTGGTATTAATATGTAATACCTGTATAATTTACTTAATGGGTTTTCGAGACCCATCAAAAAGAGGGCTATAATCAATCTATGTTTTAAAAGACACAGTTTGAATGTCTTTGTTTTGGGTGTGTGTTTCGGGTGTTGCTTTGAATGTGTTCATCTTTTGTCGATGGAATTATCAGTAAAAAGGCCAGGAAACACATAAAAGAAAACTATGAGCCTCAGATTATGACAGACCCAAATTATGGTTCAGTGAGGGAAGGTATTATGAGTCTGATAGGATGACCAGAAATTACTCACACTAACTCTGACACACAAACACACACACACACACACACACACACACACACACACACACACACACACACACACACACATTGCACTATCTGACCTGCAGAGCATTCTGTCTGAAACATATGAAAATCAAACCTCATTATCAGCTGCTTGTCTGGATCTGAGAGGGTGTGTGTGTGTGCATGCGAGCGTGTGTATGTGTGTGTATTTGTGTGTGAGTGCTTGAGATACTCATTAGAATTCTAGCCAGAAGGAATGAGACTGCCCCATTCGTCTGACACCCCTTCTCCAAACACATACGCACGACCACACGCACACACGCACGCACGCACACATACAACAGTCCTACATAGACAAACACACGCTGTTCATTTCAATGTGAAAGAGAAAGGAGAAGT
>CAAKHD010014093.1:121753-138972 GCA_901007705.1 Fistularia tabacaria
AGAGGTAGAAGATGTGAGCTAAGGCTTGTAAAAGGTCTGTGTGTGTGTGCGTGTGTGTGTGTGTGTGTGTGTGTGTGTGTGTGTGTGTGTGTGTGTGTGCGTGTGTGTGTGTGTGCGCATCAGACTGTATGTGAGTAAGACATACTGTCCCAGTTCAAACAGTGCTTTCGCTGCCAAACTGAAACCAGCTTAGCTGGTTTGTGCATGCACACACACACATACACACACATGCACCTAGCTAGACACAACAAAGTCTGAACTCTGTACGCCTGGTTGAACCTGTATGAATTTGTCTGCATGCTTTTGGGAAAAGAAAAAAAACCTATCCACATCAAAGTGACACGATCTGTATCAAATTGTTTCCATCATAACCAGAAAGCATCCCAATAAGTCAAACACCGATGGGAACAAATCAATTCGTCCGCCTTTATGGAAATTCTGACGACCTAAATAAATATTTTTTCATTCGATTAGCATGTGATAAGCTCAGCAGGCTTCGCACCTTTTAATGTTTTTTCAGATGATCAGACAATGCTTGGAGCTCAAGAGAAGATTAAAATCACAAACACTTACTCAGCAAACATCTGAGATATTTTGGATATAGTCATCTCGAGTAAGCTTTCAACGTATGATGTTTGTTAACGGTTCCAGCAACAGATGAGGTGACTGACTATGGATGACGATTATCAGGATGAAAAGTCAAGCTCCAAGAAACAGTAACCTTGTTTTAACACTTTTCCACATAATGATGTATAATTATCACATTAAAAATTTAATTAATTTTCCACTTTTTCATATGGCCAATTGAGTATTAAAAATACAGGTTTTAAAGTGAAAAAAGATTTTGTTATAATGATGATATTTTCATGTTGTAACACCATGACAAACTGTTTCAGCAATTTCGGGTTCTTTTTACAATGTGTGTGTGTGTGTGTGTGTCTGTGTGTGTCTGTGTGTGTCTGTGTGTGTGCATTGCGGTGAGTTGATAATACTTGAAATCTGAAATCCATGTGGATACTACAATAAAAATTTTAAGTCCTCACATTAAGTTATTGTGCTGTAACACAAATTCTTCACCATATAAAAGGCTGAAGGTGATATTGTTCATATTAGAAGCTAAATTTGACAGTGTTATTCGGATTATTATACAGAATAGTGTTATGACTTCATCACATTACTCTGAAAGAGTGTGTCAGTGGTGTTTTTGGTCCACTGCAAGGACGATCATCTATCAGATTGATGAAGCACAGAGTTGGTGTGAATTCTCGGCTAATTCAGCTCATGCCTCCTCTCCGCGACGACACTTTCACGCACCATGTCACAAACACAAAATCAAAGTCAGAGTCAGCTTTATTTTCAATTTCTCCGCATGTGCTGGACATACAGAGGAATCTCACAATCCAACGGTGACATGAAATCAGCAGTAATTGAGTGCACATTAGCAGTAGATTGAAATGTTACATTTAACAGTAATCATTTAACTATGAGGTAATCTGTCTGCGTTCCTGCCTCCCAATGTATTTTACAGGAAAACGAGGACAGAGCTTCACCTGCTGCGGGCACCGAGAACACACCTGGTTTTCAGAAGAAATTTTCTTCCCAAAGTCTCAGCTCAAATCAGCCTAGATCCACATCTACATGCATCAACTTGCCCTTGCTTTTTTTTTGGTCTTTGCACGTGGCCGTGTGTGTGCATGTGTGTGTGCATGTGCATGTGTCCACCACAGAGAGAAGGAATCCTCAATGAAGACAAAACAAAACTCTGCAGAAACCCAAACAAGATATTTTTGACAAAGGCTTTGAGATTAAACACTGTTTCAGTCATTCAGTCCTTGTGAAAGTTTGATAATTCTTTTTAATATTTTTTTATTCCAAGCAAGAATTTACAAAAACAAAAAAAACGCTAAAATTTCTTTTCAGAGACTGAGACTGAGACAGAGTCTGAAATAGAGATGAGAGTGACTGCCACCCAAGTGGGTCACAGTGATCCCTTTCAAATTTTTGCAAACAATGATTCAAGGATTTTTTATAATTCCATTTTTTGTCACCTTTTAACTTGATGGTGTCTGCTTGTTTTTTCTGTAAAGAGCAAGTTCAAACCAGAGCAGAACAAACAAAGGAATAAATGAAAAAAAAAAAAAAATCACAACATTCAGAAACAGAACTTCAAAGTTATCTCTTAAATTGTAACACTATTAAATTTGAATGTGTGGGATAACTGATAAAAATAATTACACAATGTCTTTCCTCAGCATAATAGCGCAAATGTTTTGAATATGATACATACTGGTGTTTTGATTGATAAGAATGATATGTTCTTTATTGTTTTTTGTTTTTGTTATTGTTATTGTTATTGTTCAATGTCGTTTGTTACCTGTTCTTTGCCCTGTGCTGCAGCAACACCCGAATTTCTCCTATGGAGATCAATTAAGTATTTTCTTATCTTTTATATATGATGGAGTTTATGCATCAGCTTTTATTTCTTATGATATTTTTATCATCCCAGTCACGTCTTGGGTCAAAAGGTAGAGACAGGCGTTTCTTATCTTTAACACAAGTGGATCGCTGATTTTGATTAATGTCGACTCACTGGATGGATGGATGACAATTAAGCGGGGCGCTCTTTGAGCGTCACGGGGCCTGCACTGTGTGAGAGTGAGCCAGCTGGCAGGGCCCACCCTCTGCGCCAACTGAGTAGTGGGAGCTGATGGGAGCTGCCGTTGTGCTGATATGACACTGCTGAGAACAACTAAGTTTACGCGTGATGGGAGCATTTTTCGACAAAACAGGTTGGTCAGTGGTTGGCTTCCCGTAACGAAACGTCGTGCTTTAGTGTTCCGAAGAAACATTTCCCCTGGCTGAATCTGATCCTCTGTATTCCTCTCATCCTCTCACTCCCTCATGCTACACTTGATGGAGACAGTCTGAATGATCAGAACACACTCAATTCAGAAAACTAGTATTTTATCAGACAAGTGCTTGCTGTCATATGCTCAGACAACCAATATTTGATATATTTCTAAGAACCAACATTTTAACACTGTAACTTCAGCAGCCCTTTGGTAATTGGTTGATGTTTCAGACATAATGAATTGCTCAGGGACACCACTGCACCTGGCAGATGATCAGAATATTTGTGGCGGCTGCATTTACTAAAACAACAAAACTTCTAATGACCTGTTAATTTGTGACAGTCACAATTGCAGCATTTGTCAAAATAATTTGCGTTTCTATATCGGAAACAATTAAAGACAGGTTGTAAACAACAAAAGTACATTTCTTTTGATTTAAGCTGATGAAATGTGAATAGTCTTGGATTCCCTAATGTTTCGATGACACTAGGTTTCATAACTTCACGTTGTGGAAACAAAAACTAACAAAATCTATCTTGGGCTTTGAAGAATTACTTGTCATCATTTATCTACTTGTCACTGACAGGGAAGCTATAGCATGCAAACACCGGTAGACATGATGAAGAACTGGCCTTAGTAAGCCCTCTCAGTTGTTGTTCATGTAATTGCACTTGTCAGTTGTGCCATTGGCTTCAGGGTAATTTGTCCTGTTGCGCAAAATATATGGGTTATTGCTGTTTTAAGGAAGCTAGAAACAAGATGTGCTAGGTGTTAATGCTTCTAGTGGCCAAACAATGAAGTTGCAAGTATGGCGATCAAACCCTTTTTCCCATTGGAAAAAAAAAATCTAAAAAACTACAGATTCATTCTTCCCTTCTCGGGATTCAGAACCAACCAGGCTAAGATTATACATTGGTTTGTTTTCAATTTTCATGCAATTACTTACAGATTTGAAGTAAATTCTGTCATTTAAATTTTTTTAAAGGATAAATTATCCGAAATATATTACATTTTCTATAATTGTTTGAATTTACTAAATTTTTTGGTCACAGCCAGTCCACATTTAATATATCCTTTTCTATTTTCTAGACATTTTATGACACAAAATATGACAAAATTCCATTATCTTTCACTGTTTCTTACTCACCATTTTTTCTTCTACAAAAGATAGAAAATTGCAGCACACAGGCTTGTTTTCTCACCGACTTTATGGTTTCAGGCAAACAAATTAACATACTGATTAATAGCTGATAGGTTGTGGGAAAATATTAATTAACTTTCCTAAAATGTAAAGCTAGAAGAGAAGCTTGCTTGCCTATGGTGTCCACACACAAAAGACACAGACACACACGAACACACGCACTCTTGACTGCCAAACCTCTCTACATTTTGCTTTTGATTACGGTCATCAATAATATAGCGTTTCTCTTCATCTCATTAGAAATTGCAGCCAAAAAAGAGGTGAGCTGTAACCAGAGAGGCTTGTCTGGGTCTTTTTTCACACTCGCTCAGACTGAGAGCTGGTTAAATGGGATAATTTCCGCCTTATAGCGCTCAAAGAGCTTTACAGTGTTGCTTCACCCGAGCCTTTACACTGAGGGTGAAAGCTGCCATACAAGGTTAGGAGATTAGGAGTTCAGTATCTTGTTCTGAAGGAGCCGGAGGAACGAGTTGTAATCCCCCGATGACTTTAGTACCACAACACCACCTGACCCGTGGCCCGAGAGTTACAGCAAATAACAGCCCCTCATTTCAACCACAAATAAATGTTATATTTTTTGAAATTCTGGAGCAAAGCCATTTGCCATAAAAAAAGCCGCAAAGTTCCTGGAACGGACTGCTCTCTTTGTTTTTGCCTCACTTGTTGTCTAACTCCCTGCTCTCCATTATTAAAAGGCGATGCAGAGGTTATAAATCTGAAGATGCATCTTCTCAGGATGAGGAAAAGAAATTTCATGTGGATACTGATGATGTCACAGCAGCAACAGTCTGGAAGTACAGGCTGCTTGATTACCCAAATCATCAGACTGGATGCAAAATGTTTTTCAGATGTCATTGTTTCATCAGCTGGCACAGTATATTTAATTTCCTGCCTGCATGGATGTGTGTCACTTTCTGTGTATTGAACTTTTTTTTTTTTTTTACTGAATTTCACTTCATCTTTTATTTTTGTTTGAATTATTTATTGGAGTTTTTTTTCATAGCATTTAAATAATTTCAACCGAACACAAAGCCATATATTGGCCATATTACCATGTGAGAAATCTCCATCTCAGCTTTTCTAGGCACAGTCTGAAAGCATGTTAACATAAACATGAAAAAAATGGCAATAACAATGAGAAATATTGATATGAATTTTGATAGGCTTTCTGTTTATTACAATTATATGACTTCAACTACGAAAAGCGTGTGTGTGTGTGTGTGTGTGTGTGTGTGTGTGTGTGTGTGTGTGTGTTAAGGCGGGTTACGTTTTATGACTGAGTCCAGTTGCAGCAAAATGGAAATTTTTATCTGATGAAGTATGTTTATCAGCAAATCCTGACTGCCCAGAGAAACATATTTTAGGGTTAATCTTAAACATATTCAACAATTTTAGCAATGAAGAAACCAGGAAGTATTCACTTTTAAAATATTGAGTTTAGTATTCTTTTTTCTTTATGACTCATACAAATTAATGAAACATCAAAATAGCATGGTTAAAGCCGAAAAGTAATCGATAAAGTAATAAATGATGTTGAATGCAGTCATAGGGAACCATATGAGCATTGGTTTTGAATGTGTGGAGCCAGCGACAAAAGATGGAATTATAATGTATTAAGTGTTGAGAAACGTGTCTCTCTGCCTTGAGCACCAGACTGGAGCATTCACACCTCGTGAAACCTAATTATATTTCTCAAAGATTTATTTTACTGTAAAGGGCGTGTGTGTGTGTCTATACGAAAGGAAAGGAAACAGGTGTTTCCTGCCGGTCACCTCTAATGCAGAGTGTGTTCTATAACGCAGAGTGCGTTCTACCTGTAAGGCTGGTGTTCGACTGATGACAACCCTTACACTCTCCCAGCTGGGAATGAGAACGTCAAGACACATCGCTGTGCTAGACCATGTCGCGCCACAGTGTGTGTTTTTGATAGTCAGACGCGGCCAGGGCTGCTCTTTTTTCTTGTTGTTCTTGTTGTTATTTAGGTGAGGAATCTCAGTTTCTGTCGTTGTGTTCTGGGGGGTTCAGAGACACTCTTGCACATTGTGATGATGCTTTGAATACATGAATACATTATCATAATCACCATGGATATAAATAAAGAGTTTGTATGTGTGTTTGCATGTTGGGATGCAGATGATGTGGTCCCAGCTGTTTCCTGTGTCTTTGTGTGTGTGTAAGTCTGAGACTGAAGGGGTCAAACTCACAGTCATGAGTGCCTGTGTCATGTGTGGGGGCTGAGACAGTGTGTGTGTCTCACTGGTGCATGTGTGTGTGTGTGTGTGTGTGTGTGTGTGTGTGTGTGTGTGTGTGTGTGTGTCTGTGTGTGTGTGTGTGTGTGTGTGTGTGTTTTTGCAGACTTTAGTGTGTATTGTCTAGACTGAGTCTGTCACTCAGATCAGAGCAGCTGACTGACTGACTGAAATACTGTCTTGCAGTGAATAAACAGCTCACGACAGCCCATAATATAACTTACGTGTCTGTATAAATCACTGCAATGGTGGTCTAAGTCCCTGACTCCAAATCAGCTACAGAGAAAATAATATGTGCTCCTATATTCAGCATGATACAACTGTAGTTTATGATTGTTTGAGGAGGGGGAGGAGGAGAAGGAAGAGGGTGTTGGACTGCAGAGTATTGGAGATCAATACTTGCAGAGGAATAACAAAATGACTCTAGACTTTTGTAAGTGGAGAAAAATCTCAATCAAATGTTATGAATTAAATCTTTATAATCCTTGTCATTGTTCAGATATTTCATTGCATAAAGTATATAGTTTTTAAGTATTTCATAAATGCAAAGTTTGTATGAAAGAAAATCTCTTGAAAAAGAAAATCACATGAAAAATAACAACTGAAAATATGAAGAGAATTAAAGATAGCTCAGCAAAGAAAGGCTCAAAGTTGACACACAGCTACAACATTAAAAACTGCAATGTATCTGCGGTTTATAATTTTGTTGCAATTAAAAGAAAATCCCCTAAGTATTTTCACTGAAATTAAATCCTGTTTTAGAGACTGATTTTCAATTGGGCATAAATTATTTTTATGCTATATTTCATGCACTGCTAGATTTTAGAAAATTAGGATTGGAAAACATACATCTATTTTACTGTACATATTCTTATCTATATATATATTTTTTTCATTTATCAGCCCCAACATGAAAAAAGATTCACTAACAGTTGTATATTTTTAAACTGTTTTTTAAACTATGTTATGCAATATCTTAAAGTCCTTTCTTTGCACTGATTGAAAAATTTAAAGGCATCTCATATTATAAGAATCTAAACTAAAAATGAGTATTCAGTAAATCTGAATCCCGGCCAAACGGCTATCGCTTAACATTCAGCCAATCAACTACCAGTTTTTTCATCTGTTGCTGAATCAAATGTCTCAAAGACACAAATGTCCCTTTTTACCAACAGAAATACCTAAATTCAATCAAACTTACACTAAGATCTATTTAGTAAAAATTCTAAATAAAGTTGTTGAAACAAGATGAAATCTATTCAGTTAGTTAAGTAACAGAGAGTTAACAGATACACGCACATATTAAGTGTATACATAAACGCACACACACGCATGCACCCACAGACACACTAATTCACTCACATCCATGCACCCAACCACAACCCGCAGTGCTTTGACAATGAACGTTTCAACTCTACCCTTTCCAACTGTTCTGTCTGACCTGACTCTTGACATCCTGCCTTCCCAGCCAGACTGGGGTGCATCATGCCACTCCCCAGGCCTGCAGATGCAAACCAAATATGGCTTCAAAAAAAAGCCCCATTATCATAACCTATATTTGCATACACTCATCTGAATTGTTAGCATGTAATGACAAATACGTAACACACATGGGCAGAGACTTTATCGAAGCACCAGAGAGAAATGTCCTTGAGTATACTTGCAAAAAAAAAGATTGGATTCTACGACGGCTATACTTCATCTAATACCATCCTGGGGTTATAACTTAAGCAGAAGAGGGCAGACATGGAGTACCGGCACCAAATTGAGTAGAAAAGTGTGGATATTTTGCAGTTTCTATATTGTAAACAAACTGCTAATTTGACACCTTTTGCTTTCCAGTCATTAATCTACCGGGCTAAGTCTTGCAGGGAAAATACTTGAAGAAAGAAGACAATAAGGATATGAAGTTTTAGCTTTACACTATTAGGCGAGACACTAATGACTTATGTTTTCACAAACCCAACAGGCACGCGACTTGACTTTTGAATGTTTAAATGCCAGCAACCTCACTGTATGGCAACAAAGAAAGACCTATTTTTTGAGAGTGAGAGAAAGTGTTTTTTTATGGGGTCTTCAAAGTTTTTAAGTCTTTAAAATCGGAGTATATATTGTCCATCAACATTTTAAGTGTGTTCAGTCGAGATGGCATTTTGTATTCATAAGCCACTCTAACAGTCTGAAAAAATAATCTTTTACCTTCTAAGAAGTTAGTAATTGCGTCAACATCTAATATTTGACCGTAGTTTAGCAAAACCTGCTCAACCAAAACGGGCAGATGCAAAAGCAAAGTGCTACTTTTGAACAGGAAGTCATTTTCTTTTTCATAGAAAACAATCAAATAAATAATATGTAGTCAGACAGGGAATATATTTAAAAGCTGTATGAGCAGCGGTTTCTAGCTCCTGACTTCACAACTTTGACCACGAACAAAGTTAGCATTAGCTTCTTGTCATAAACCGACAGTGTTAGTGTCAACATTATCGCAGAACAGGCCAAGCCACTTGTATAAGAATCACACTGCTTTCCCAAGGAGTACTGACTCATATACCCTCCATTCCTTAGTTTGTGTCTGTTGTCAATGAGGATGCAGAATATAATCCAATGCTTGGCCTGCTGGAATTGCCCCAGTGAAAAACATTCCTCAGTCTCATGGAAGAGGCAATATTTGTTTAAGTTGCTGAAACTAACTCAATCTAAATGAATATTTTCCCGCGTCAGTGAGGAGAGGCATTTACGTTAGCAAGTAATTGTACTCTGATAAAACATAAAAATCACAATGCAGTCCAGCCAGACAAACAAAATAATGCAAAGACGGCAATCTATTGCACAGTCACTTTCTTATTGAACCAATGAAAATGTAACGCATTTACTGCAATAAACAACCTTAAATCCCCACAATTAAAGACGAGACAATCGTGACTTACTCAGTCTGGGAGCAATAAAAAAAAGTATAGATACAAATACCTAAGCAACAAAACATACTCTACAATAGAGGTACTTAGAGGGCCAGACACCCATACAGGGCTTTTATTCCCGTAATCAGACTAATTAATGAAAAAGAAGAGACAATCTTTTTCACTGTTGCCTGAAGACAGTCATTGCCTTTATTTACAACCCAGTGTCTTCATCCTCAGACAGTCTACATAGATTCATTCACACTGCAAGACACGCAGAGCAACTTCAGACTAATTATAGGGACAATATCAGTCTGGCTAAGCACAACACCCTTTGGCTGAACAACAGTCTTCTATGCAAATCATATGCAAGAGCCCCCAAATTTAGGTAACCTTTGACCTCCAGACGCACAAATGGCATCCATTTACATACGTGCATGACGAAGGTCGGGCTGATGACTTTTTTTGCCCTTGTCGGTCAAAACCAACAAACAATGAAATCGCTGAAAGGCTAAATAAAAGGAAGCAGAAACAATGTGAGTGAGGAAAGGTCGGAGATGTGTTAATACTCCTTCAGTCTTATGAAGAAGGAACTGAAAATGTAAAGGAAATTAATGGCACCGACGGCTGGACAGGGACAGAAAAAATCCTTTCTTTGATGGCAAGTATTTTTTGGATCGTGACGCCAAATGCAGCCAGGTGATATAGTGACTGTAAAGCAGTCACAGGTTTCATGGAACTGTGAAACAATATGATGCAGCTGACTCAACGTTTCTGTGTAAATAACCATTGTTTTGGGGTGACGAGTTATTGTACGCATGAACTGAAACAACGAAGGCCTCTTAGCTTGAAAAGCACAAAAAGACGAGAGTCGGCACCCACCAGAATTTCAATGGAAACGCAAGAACAAAAATGAGGGAAGGCAAATGCAGATTCCATACAGAAAAGTTGAACACATCCTTGACTTTCACATTGTTTCTTAACACAAGCACAATCCGCAGAAGTACAGCCCAGATTCTGAAGCAAAACTCTTTACCAAAAACTTGAAAAAGAAAGTGTCCTTACTATCCAAAACTTTCCCTGCCAAGGTCTTTGGTCCTCGGAAAATTAGACATACTCGTATACACTCTCTCTCTCTCTCTCTCTCTCTCTCTCTCTCGCTCTCTCTCTCTCACACACACATACACACACACACACACACACACACACACACACACACACACACACACACACACACACACACACACACAAACACACAGTACTTAGAAAGCCAGACAGAGGTTTACATAATAAGTCTAGGAGGGCAGCCAGAACAGACTCAATCATTTAATTTCCATGATTCAGTGAGAGAGTGGAGGAAAGAGGGAAAGAAAGAGAGGAGAAAGAGACAAAGAAAGACAGACAATTAAGAAGTTCAACCAAAAAGAAAGATAATCGTTGCTTAACTTTTGGTCATGTTTGGAAATATCACAGACTTGATCTTTGTTTTCTTTTTTGGTTTTCCAATGGATAAGTTGAACACTATCAGAAACACAGTTGTACTAAAGTCTATAACATTTATGTTCGTCCGAACACCGCAGGTTTTCTCCCCTTTTCACAGTTGTACATCTTTTGTCCTTAAAATAGTTTTTGGCATTCCATTAGCACTCTTTGTGTTGACTGCTGCCGCCTGGCAATGCTAGCTAACTTGTCTGCCAACACCACATTGCTCAAGAGTCAAGTTTTTTTGGTTTTGTTTTCAAGGTTAGATCAGGTGAGTCTTTGTTCTTTGCCCGTTCTTGGCATTCCCTTCGGCTGTTAACAACATATTTTCAGGTGTGAGTAAGTAGGCAAATTGAGCACTTTAAACGGCAGTGGTGAAGCTTTTACGCAGTGGATTGTGTGGTGTGCCAAAATTTAAAAAAAATCGCTTTGGGTGAGATGTAACAGATAGGTATCTTCGGTAAACAGTGGCTCAGAGTGTGTATTAGAATAAACAAGCTAGATACAATCTGAGTTCGCTGTAAGTTGATAAAACGAACTGGCCTACAACAAATAAAACAATTGGAAACCAATGTGATTGGATAAGAGATTGTAAAACATTTGGTTAAATGCTCCAATATGACTCATTCCAACACTGACACTGAAATCAGATTTTTCTGTACACGGTTCATAGTTAAGTCTCAACATTCAGCATTTGGATTTTTTACAATGCTTTTATGGACATTGTTTGGGGCAATTTCGCACCATTTTTAGGCAAATCTGAAACATTTTGGAAGAGTTAAAAAAAGCTGGTCTGGATTGAACTAAATAAGGATCATCTCTTCCTGTATCCAAGCTTCCCGAAACAATCCGTGAATCAAGTACAGTCTATTTCACGTGGTTACAAAGGTGGTCTGAAGAACCAAAAGCCACAACTTCCAACAGTTGTCTCCACTGACTTGACCACAGGGGCCATCCAGACACAACATGCCGTCCTCCAAAACACCTGGCCAGTCAGGAACACTCAGACTTTTCCTCAAACTCAGGAACCCATCAAAAAAACCACTGACCCTCCAGCTGAACTCACAGACACACACACACAAATACTGGGGATAACATTTATGTTGGCTGCAGCGGCAGACTGAAGGGAGGTGTCGGTGATGTGCAGGAAGCTGGACATGGGGAAGCAAATGTAAGAGAAACTGAGAGAATGCTTGCTTTTTTATGGTAGGAAATGATACCTACAAATTCATACTCATCACTAAGTGTGTGCATGCACACGCGCGCACACAAACACACACATGGTTAGCCTGTGAGTAATGCTGATGTCATGTGCTTTGATGAGCAGCGTCTGCCACTCAGAACAGATGTGCTTGACTGTTTTTTTTTTTATGTGAGTTCGTGTGAGTGAGTGAGTGTGTGTGTGTGTGGGGGTGGGTGGGTGTGGGTGTTAGTGTGTTCCTGCTCTGGGTGTAACAGGTATAGGTTACCCCTTCAATTACAACTGTAGGAGTCCAGATGAGGGAGGATGTGAGGGACAGTCAGAAGCATAATTTAAAGTGAGTCAGGGTCTCTGCATGTCCCGAATGAGTCTGAGTATTGTTACAGTCAGTGAACAACTATTTGCATCTTGTTTATCCAGCTGGCCTGGACTCCTGAAATTTACTCTTCACTCTAATATTAATATGTGACAGCAAAATCCTTTTTTTTTTTTGTTACATCCCTTAAGTATTTTACAAGTGCAGCTGTCTAGCTCACTCTTCATTCCTGAATTACAAATGTTCCTCACGAAGAATTTCTACTGTGTTTCTTTAATACTTGGGTTCCTCATGCTTCTCAATATGAAGGGGTGTTATAGTTTTGATTTCCAGGCAAAAAATAAGTGAAAAGAACACAGAACTCACATAGCGGGGTGGAATTTCTGCTTATCTGAGCATATGAGTTTGACATCTCCGTCTAAAGCGAAACATTTATATTCTGGCCTTTTATAGACATCCCCTCGACCCCTGTCCCACCCGCCAATCGTTTTCTGAATTTTCTGAAGCCTGCAGAGGGCGGCACTCTCAGGGCATCCTTGTAAAAACTTGGCATTTCACTTCAGGGGAATGTCTTTTTGTTCTAAATCGCAAATATTTGATGCGTGGCTCCTATTGGGCTGTCTTGTCTCTTTTTAGATAACAAGCCAACCTGTAGACTAAGAAGACAACCCTTCCCACGAATCCAGTGAAAACTGGTCTTGTGGTATTTGCTCAATCCCAACACCAGAGAGACACACTAAACTGCCAGTAGCAGGCTGCTGCAGTTCGGGCCCTCCAGTCCTTGGACACCATTTTCCAGAACCCTTTGTTCTTGTGAAAAGTGACAATTCTGTGGCCACAGGATGTGCTGCTTTTCATGGAAAAGAATTACTGTCTTACATAAAATGACTTGAGACTTTGGCAGGTAGGTTGGTCTGCAATGATAGGTTAAAAAAAATCTAAAGCCCTCACCCGGAAACAATGATAAAGCCAAGAACTGACTGAGTAGTTGTTTTGAAATTGAAACAATATTTTGTAATTAAACAAAGAGTAACATCATCACTTGTATGAGCACTACTGTGATCTAAACACTGCTGTTGCTGTGTCTGCAGCAACTTAATATTAGTCAAAACCAAAAGATGCAAGCGAAACACACAGGGTCTAACAATTAACCTTACCGTCTGCGATAGGATCATCAGTTTAGCATTTACTATGATGGATGTTTTCAAAACAACAACATAGTAATTCTCCTGAAGAAATAAAGCAAAGATGCAGTACGAAGAACCAGACAATGGATGTTTGTACATTCAGTCTTGGTTTCAAAATCATTACGCCATCATCATTGCGATGATGTCACTACTCAGAAAAGACCCTCGAAAAGGTCAAAGAAGGAATTCTCTCTTTTGTTTGACCTCATCCCCCTAACTCCATAGACACACACAAATCAAGTCAAATATATGTCAAAGAGAGGGGGGGGTTCACACAGATGTGGATCAATCTGGACAGCCCTTTGAAGTAAATTTAGGGAAACCTCGCTTGTCATGTCTCGACTGCCCTTTGATTACCGCATCTTGAATGTATAATGTGGATTACGCAGTGCCGCACTTCTTCTTCCACTGTCTTTCATCTTGCTGTCACACTCTGGTGCTGCCTGTCCACTACATCTGAAACAACTTAAAGCGTTATCCTGGAACCATTGCATCGATTAAAAAAAAAAAACGAATCAAAGATGATTGCTACAGAATTTAAAAACGTTCTGACTTTTTTTTTTAAATAATTCACATTTCTCTACTCCTCTGTCTCCATCTCTTTTGTGTGCCTCTCTGCAAACTTTCAGACACTTCCCCTAAATCCTGTCTCCCTCTGTGTCTCTAGTGTTTTCTCTCTCTCTCTCCCTCTCTCTTTTTCTTCTTCTGTCTCCCTATTTGGTTTATCTGCCTCCGTCCCTCCGTCTTCCAGACTAAACACCACGTCGGCTCTCAGACAGAAGAATTGTGTGTGTGTATATGTGTCTCCTTGCTACATTCTTATCTTTGTCTTTCCGATACAAGTCCAGGCAGTGATCTGTATTATTCTAATTGATTGAATTCATTGCAATTACAACTATTAAACCTTGCTACTGCTGAAGCGCACTGATGCAATTTTCATCAGCGCCTGTTTTATCTGCTTTAGGTTTGCCTTCTCGAGTCAACTTAAGGAACGTTTTAAGTGCACAGCATCAAACCACAGCCCATTCTAAACTTGTGCAGCAGCAGTTTTCTTGTTTTGACACTGCAGTCCCCCAGACGCAGAGAAAACTTCATAAAGGGATGGTTTTGCCAGTTTGGTGAGAGGAAGTCTACCAGTCTGAACAAAGCTGACCTCAACCCTGTCTGACATACTTGGGATGAAGAGCAGACTGAGGTTGACTTCATGAATGCCGCTGCAGCTCTAAGGTTGGGCTGTGAAGTACAAATCACTGTCAGTATTTTAATTTTTTGGACATCGAGCAATAAATTACCTGAAAATTAATAAAAGATGGCTGAAACGTTGCAAGAAATGACTGCAGTGTTCAAAGGAGCTGCTGTGGTTAATAGATGTTTTCAAATATTTAGTTATTCTCCAAATATTATGATAATCTTTTTATAAGTCACATTTCAGTTAAAATTAGCAAAAAAAATACTGTAATATCAGCTAGAGTTGGTATCTGATGATATAAATATCAGCAAAAGTGAACACAATGGACAAATAAAAATATGACAATAATCATCAGCTTAAGCCAGGGGAACTTGAAAATTCTGATAAGAAATAACTGGAATGTTATTTCTTATCAATCAGAGGTTAGGAGAGGTTAAAATACAAAAATTTCAAAAACCTACTTTGGCTGCTGACCCGAACCTGGATCAGCGACAGAAGACATAAGGACAGATGGTTAATTCTTCTTATTATTAAAATGATCTATTGCTGCATTCAAAAGCACATTAGGACAGATTAATGTTGAAGTTTAATCAAAATTTTACTCATTTCAAAAATTTTTTCACATTTTAACAGCAGTCAAAACACGGCAATGTGTTTGGAAGACCAAAGAGTCCGCAGCCCAGATGTTGACTTGTTTCGAGCAAAGTTCACAATGTCAGCTCTTGGTGTTTCAAAAGTTGTACCATTATGACTAATCCGGCTAGCGGAGCAGCAGAGGAAGCTGTGAACACTACAATTAATGGTTTCTTTTTTCAAACAAAAGCAGCAAAGTCAGAGGAACACATGTTACATCTGCAGCGCAGATTTTTCATTGTTTTTTTTCAGAACCCCTTTGGTGCATCATTATCAACATCATTGGATGTTTCGGGTTCAGGACTGAGTGCATGAAAGCATCCAAAAAAAGAGGGAAATACGCCAGGCCGCAGATCAGATGCGGGTAAATTCATGATATCTTGTTTTAGGCAGAGGAAATGAAAAGAACAGCTACCTCAAATTAATAAAAATTCTATCTATCTTGGTGGCACGCTGACACAGTGGCGAACGCTTAGACTTCACGGTAAGAAGGTCCCTGGTTCAATTCTGACAGGGAGGCCTTTCTGTGTTGAGATTGCTTGTGTTCCACATGTTTGCTTGGGTTTGCTCCACATTCTCAAGTTTCCTCCCACAGTCCAAAAACATTCAACAGGTTCATTAGAGACCCAAAATTGCCCAGACATGAGAATGAGAGGGTAAATGGCTGTATATCTCTATGATAATAATGTATACTTTATTAATCCCACGAGGGGAATTTTTTTCTCTGCATTTAACCCATCATGGACGAACCATGAGCAGTTGGCTGTTGTCTCGCAGCGCCAGGGGAGCACTTAGGGTTCTTGCTCAACAACACTTCGACACACTAGGAGGAACTGGGAATCGAATCAGGAATGTTTGCTTCCAAGGACGATCGCCCGACCTCCTGCATCACGCTGCCCCCCCCCCTTTGTTTTAAATAATGTATACTACATTGCTACTACATATACCATATGATGTGTGAGGGAGACAATGACGGGTTCTATGTCTATATATGACGTGTGAATGAAAGAGTGAATGGTTTATGTCTATCTAACGTGTGAATGAGAGGGTGAAAGGTTGTTTGTCTCTATATGTGGCCCTGCGATAGACTGGCGACCACCCCGGGGTGAACCCTGCCTCGCAGCCCCGGAGCAAACCTGAGTACAGGATAAGTGGTATAGATAACGAATGAATGAAGATATATGTATTTGTGCAACATCCCATCCTTTTCCTTAGACTGAAAAAAAACAACCTGTTTCAAAAGAAAGTGTCTTTCTGACAGCTGTAGACCATCTGTGAGAGAAGCTGGTTGATTGTAATCACTCACCTGCATTTACTGTTTGACACTTGTTTATTTTGGTCAATAAAGTAAACCGTTATCCAGCAACCACTTGAACCAAAGTGATCGTTTCTGTCTCCCCATTTGCCCAGTGGTGGATTTTTATGCGTCAAATGTTTATTTGTTGTCTTTTATTTGGAAATTAATGTATGATAGACGCCTGACAGGCTGCCCCTGCTCTGCACGGTAAGGCAGACGGATGAATTTCATCCATAATGTAGGGAAATCGACGTGTCTGGGCCGCTCTGAGTCAGACCCGCAGGTGACCTCAGAGACACACGCACACACGCACGCGGGGAAACCGCTCCCTTGTGTGACCTTACAGCGCGGCGTGCGTTCGCATCGGGCTTTTCCTACACACACACACACACACACACACACACACACACACACACACACACACACAAATATATATATAAGTCAAACACATGCTCGAGGGCAATATGCAGGCAGGGATTTCCTGGATGCGACCACAGGCGTGCACGCGCACGCGCGCCAGCAGCAAGCCAGACGTCTGGCTCCGTTGTGTGTGTGTGTGAGTGTGTGTGTGTGTGTGTGTGTGTGTGTGTGTGTGTGTGTGTGTGTGTGTGTGTGTGTGTGTGTGTGTGAAAAAAAACAACAACTCCCTCCTCCCCTCTTTTCTTTCTCTTTTTTTTTTCATGGAAATCCCCAGCCCCACCCAGCCTCCAGACGT
>CAAKHD010014093.1:138992-157780 GCA_901007705.1 Fistularia tabacaria
ACAGGGAGGCGTTCCGGGGGCGCGCCCTAACGCGGGCAAGCGCGGAGGCGCCCGCGGGACGCGAGACGTGTGGCTCCCCTGTGTGTGTGTGAGTGTGTGTGTGTGTGTGTGTGTGTGTGTGTGTGTGTGTATATGTGTGTGTGTGTGTGTGCATGTGTGTGTTTATATGTGTGTGTGTGTGTGTGTGTGTGTGTGTGTGTGTGTGTGTGTGTGTGTGTGTGTGTGTGTGTGTGTGTGTGTGTGTGTGTGTGTGTGTGTGTGTGTGTGTGTGTGTGTGTGTGTGTGTGTGAAAAAAAACAACAACTTCCACCTCCCCTCTTTTCTTTCGCTTTTTTTTTTCTTGGAAATAGGCAGACCCACCCAGCTTCCAGACGTCTACTTCCTGTCAGCTTCAACCACAGGGTCTCAAGCCCGTCAAAAGAGAAAAGGGACAACATTTTCAAAAAAGAAAGAAAGGAAGCTCGGGGGCTGAGACGCGCGTCAGACGCGGAAGCGGAGCGCCAGTTCGACAACCTGGGGAAATCAAATAAAGCACTTTGCGTCGGACTGAAGGAAAGCGAACGGGGGGGGGGTCGTTGCTTCCGTTCCAAGTTCAAAACCAGACGTGTGTGTGTACGTGTGTTTCTAAAGAAAGCAGGATTCTTCTCACTGTTTCCGAAGTCAAACGGAAACAGAGGAGACGTTTTTAAAAATACATTCATTTAAAAAGTGCAAGACTGGCGTGAGATCGAGGCGCACTTAGTGGAGATGAGCAGATCTGACAGCAGCGCCCATGGCCCGTTGTTGTTGTTGGTTTTATTAATGCATCTGTATTCTTATATGTTATTCTCCCTCTCTGTTCTTTTTCATCCCTTCTTCCCGAACTTCTGAGGGTTTTACGGCCGCTTCCGTTTCCACAAACGCGGAATCTCCGCCGCGTCACGGCCGAGATTCCAATCACGGACATGAGATAATATGTCCGATAATCATAGTAATAAATTATAAAAGTAAATGAAAAAAGGAGTTACTCACTGATCTCCATGCTCTGGAGGGAGGTGAAGCGCTTGCAGTTGCACGTAACGTTACAGGAGACATTGGTGGCGGTCGCGTTTAAAACGCCCATCAAGTTGAACATCTAAAGGCTCCTCGAGCGAGACGGGCACCCCCCCTGCGCCTGGAGGGGAGGCTCGGCCGGCCGGCCGGGTGGCAGGCGGGAGGACGGAGAACACCGAGGAAACAGGCCCCCAACTCACTCCGCGGGGGGCGGCGAAGATCTGATGTCCTCCCTGATCTTCTCTTTGCTCTTTCGCTTCAGACTCCTGTCTTTTCCCCTCCCTAGACCTGCCGTCCTTCTTCTGGGTCGGTTCTCCCCTCCTCCTCCAGACCCCGGTCCCCCTCCTCCTCCGTATCTATCGATCTATCTATCTATCAGCGGACCCGTGAACACGAGTTTGCCGAACGCCAACTTATTTAAACGTCCGGTTCCGTTCTTGTTCTTTTACCTCTTCTTCTTCTCCCCCTTTAACCCGTGAGTCAGTCACTGGTTCCGTGTTTTCCGCCGTGTGACCGGAGACTCAACTGTCGGCGGACGTCTGGCTATTCCTCTCTCTCTCTCTCTCTCTCTCTCTCTCTCTCTCTCTCTCTCTCTCTCACACACACACACACACACACACACACACACACACACGCACACGCACTCACGCATACACGCACTCACACACTCACACACACACACTCATACACGCACTCACACACTCACACACGCACAAAATCACACACACATACAAACACACACACTTTCTCTCCCTCCCTCCAGTCTCCCTGGGGACTTCTCGGTGACTCCCTCACTCCCTCTCCCCCCCCCCTTTTCTCCCCCTCGCCGTGGGTCTGTGATTTCCAGTTTTCACGGTGTTTCTGCCACATCACTTCATGTCTACCAAACAGGAGAGGAAGGAAGAAAAGAAAAAATGGAAACAGTTCATTAGGTTTGAACAAAGTCTAGATCAAACTCAATTCTGTCACAAAACCATTATTAATAATAATTATTGTTATTATTAGAAGTAGAAGTAGTAATGGCAGTAGAAGTAGTATGACTACAATTTATGTAATTGAAACACAGCTTCACCTCTTGGAAGGATACTCTTTGGTATATAATAGTTATGAAACATGGGGAGCAGGGAATTTATCAAACATATATACAAGGGCGGCACGGTGGTGCAGTGGTTAGACACACCGCACGAAGGACCCTGGTTTGATTCCGACAGGGAACCTTTCTTTGTGGAGTTTGCATGTTCTCTGCGTGGGTTTCCTCCCCCCGGTCCAAAAACATGCAGCAGATTAATTGGGAAATTGGAAAAAATTGCCCCGAATGAGAGAGTGAATGGTTTTCTGTCTGTAAATGTGGCCATGCAAATTGACTGGTGACCAGTCCAGGGTGTACCCCAGCCGCTGGCAGCTTGGATGGGGTCCAGCATCCCCCGCGACCCTGAGAAGGATAAGAGTATAAGCAGTAGAAGATGTGTTGTTTATGTGTGTGTGTGTGTGTGTGTGTGTGTGTGTGTATATATATATATAAAAATATATGTATTTGATACTATCTTGTGGGAACGAGATATTTATCTTGATTCTTGATACCTCAGACTTTCAAGATAATTGTTGAATTTAGGTGATTATATTGTGCAAACAGATAATGCAGCCTCAGGGCGTGACAGGCCAGTGTCTCCTGGAGCCAGCCTTGGGGGGGGACAGGCCCGTGCCGCCCTGAGCCGGTCCCAAGCCCGGATAAATGCAAAGGGTTGCGTCAAGAAGGGCATCTGGCGTAAAACTTCAGCCAAAACCAAATATGCGAATAAAACCTATGAATCTCACAACAGATCAGCCAAGACCCGGGTTAACAACGACCGCCATTGGTGCCGATAAACTACGAGGTACCAGGCGAAATTGGGCTACTCTGGGTCGAAGAAGGAGAGGAGGATGGCGTGTTCAGAAGCAGAGAGAGAAGAGGAAAGGCAAGAGCCTGGGACTGAGAGTAGGGACTTTGAATATTGGGACGATGACAGGAAAAGGTAGAGTTGGTTGACATGATGCAGAGAAGGAAGGTGGACATACTGTGTGTCCAGGAGACAAGGTGGAAAGGAAGTAAGGCGAGAAGCTTAGGAGCAGGTTTTAAGTTGTACTATCATGATACTTACAGGAAGAGAAATAGGGAAGGTGTTACTTTGAAAGAGGTGTTTGTTAGGAATGTTCTTGTGGTGAAAAGAATGTCAGATAGACTTATGAGTCTGAAATTGGAAATTGAAGGTATGATGCTCAATGTTGTTAGTGGCTATGCCCCACAGGTAGGATGTGAGTTGGAGGAGAAGGAGAAGTTCTGGAATGAGTTAGATGAAGTGATGATGAATATCCCCAGAGACGAGAGAGTGAATTGGTGCAGACTTCAATGGACATATTGGTGCAGGCAATAGAGGTGATGAGGAAGTGATGGGCAGGTCTGGTATCCAGGACAGGAACGTAGAGGGACAGATGGTGGTAGACTTGCAAAAAGGATGGAAATGGCTGTAGTGAACACTTTTTTCCCAGAAAAGACAGGAACGTAAGGTAACTTATAAGAGCGGAGGTAGGAGCACGCAAGTAGAATACATCTTGTATAGACGAGGTAATCTGAAAGATCAGTGACTGCAAAGTAGTGGCAGGTGAGAGTGTTGCCAGACAGCATAGGATGGTGGTTTGTAGGATGACTTTGGTGACAAGGAAGATCAAGAGGACAAAGGCAGACCAGAGGACAAAGTGGTGGAAGCTGAAAAGGGAGGAATGTTGTATGGTTTTCAGGGAGGAGTTGAGAAAGGCTCTGAGTGGTCAGGGAGAACTTCCAGAGACCTGGTGGTGGAATGAGGAAGTGCAGGAGTGCATACGGAGAAAGCGGTTAGCAAAGAAGTCATGGGACACTGAGTAGACTGAAGAGAACACAGAAGTACAGGGAGATGCAATGTAAGGTAAAGAGCGAGGTAGCAAAGGGAAAACAAAGGGCATGCAATGACTTGTATGCTCAGACTTGTATGCTCAGTTGGAAGTAAGGAGGGAGAGAATGGTTTATAATGGTTGGCAAAACACAAAAGATAGAGACGGAAAGGATGTACAGCAGGTCCGGGTGATTAAGGACAGAGAGGGAAATGTATTTACAGATGCTAAAAGAGTGATGGGAAGATGGAAAGTGTACTTTGAAGAGCTGATGAATGAGGGAAATGAAAGAGAGGGAAGGGTAGAAGATGTGACTATTGTAGACCACAAAGGAGCAGAGATCATTAAAAGTGAAGTGAGGATGGCATTGAAGAGGATGAAGAGTGGACAGGCAGTTAGTTGGTCATGATGATATACCTATGCAGGTATGTAAGTGTCTAGGAGAGGCAGCGGTAGAGTTTCAACAGGATCTTAGACAGGTAGAGGATGCCCAAGGAATGGAGAGGAAGTGTAATGGTGCCCATTTTCAAGAATAAGGGGAACTATAGAGGGATAAAGTTGATTAGCCATACATTGAAGTTATGGGAAAGAGTAGTGGAAACTAGACTAAGAGCAGAAGTGAGCATTTGTGAGCAGCAGTATGGCTTCATGCATAAAAAGAGTACTACAGATGCAGTATTCGCTTTGAGAATGCTAATAGAGAAGTACAGAGAAGGTCAGAGGGAGCTGCATTGCGCTTTTGTAGACCTAGAAAAAGCATAGGACAGGGTGCCTAGAGAGGAATCCTGGTATTGTATGAGGAAGTCTGGAGTGGCACAGAAGTCTGTTAGACTGGTGCAGGACATGTATGTTAGCTGTGAGACAGTGGTGAAGTGTGCTGTAGGTGTAACAGAGAAGTTCAAGGTAGAGGTGGGACTTTATCAGGAATCAGCTCTGAGCCCCTTCATGTTTGCAGTGGTGATGGACAGGCTGACAGATGAGGTTAGACAGGAATCTCCATTGACCATAATATTTGCAGATGACATTGTGATCTGTAGTAAGAGCAGAGAACAGGTTGAGGAAAATCTTGAGAGGTGGAGGTATGTTCTGGAAAGGAGAGGAATGAAGGTTAGTCGCAGCAAGACAGAATATATCTTATATGTCTTTGAATGAGAGGTTCCCGGGTGGAATGGTGAGGCTACAGGAAGTGGAGATCAAGAAGTTTGAGGATTTCAAATACTTTGGGTCAACAGTCCAGAGCAACGGAAAGTGTGGAAAAGAGGTGAAAAACTGTGTTCAAGCAGGTTGGAATGGGTGGAGAAAAGTGTCAGGGGTACTATGAGATAGAAGAATATCAGCCAGAATGAAAGGAAAGGTGTACAAGACAGTGGTGAGACCAGCGATGCTGTATGGGTTGGAGACAGTGGCACTCAAGAAAAGACAGGAAGCAGAGCTGGAGGTAACAGACATGAAGATGTTGAGGTTCTTTTTTGGAGTGACGAGGATGGATAGGATCAGGAATGAGTCCATCAGAGGGATAGCATATGTTAGATGTTTTGGAAAGAAGGTCAGAGAAGCCAGACTGAGATGGTTTAGTACATGGTTCATGTATAGAGGAGGGATAGTTGGATAGATGGATGCTGGAATTGGATCTGCCAGGCAGGAGGTCTAGAAGAAGACTGAAGAGAAGATTTATGGACATAGTGAGAGAGGATATAAAGTTAGTTTGTGTTACAGAGAATAGAGAGAATAGGGTTAGATGCGGAAGGTTCATTGCTGTGGCGACGCCTGAAGGGAAAAGCCAAAAGGAAAAGAAGAAGAAGACAGACATTTAAAAAAATCCAGTGAAAAGGCTCAAATCAACTGGATTTTCACCATTATTTGACTTCACCTCACGAAAAAGGTGACCTTTAGAAATATAAATGCATAAATGTGTTTATTAGCTTACAAGCAGTGTTTTCTGTTGGATTTGTGTGTGTGTTTGCGCGTGTGTGTGTGTGTGTGTGTGTGTGTGTGTGTGTGTGTGCATGTCTGGTGTGCATGCGCGCGTGTGTGCATGCACTAGGGACAGTCAAAGCCAGACAGCATTACGTCATATCTGTGACTGACAGTCCCAGGGGACCAATGGGATGAAACTGTACCAGCACATCTCATATGAGTCAACTTACTCATTAAGCCAGCAGGAGTTTAAAGCTGCATGTAATTGTGGTTTCATTGCCTGCCGCGAAGCACGGGCGTCCCAATTGAGATAGAAAATAATATATTAACAGAATAAACTGCTAAGCACGTGAAACAAGTAATTGGCCAAGACACAGCTCAGAAGTTTGAATGCAGCTGAGATCAAATATTTGTGTTTGGAACAAATTTTCCATTCCAAACATCAAACTTCTAATGGCTGTTGGTTGCCACAGGTTACATGGATCAACCTCCGTAAACGTCTTTGTAGGCACACTTATTACAAAGAAGTTAGATGGAGACTTTATGTTAATTGTAGCATTGACTTGAAAATTATATTCATTGAAGAAGAGACAATGTCCAAGGAACAACACTTTCGTGTTCATTTTTGAATAAGATCTCTGGAGCAGAAAAAAAATCCTCTAAAACACTAGAAAGAATAACAAAACTCAGATTTCACCCAGCACCTGTTATAAGATCTACACTGATGACATCAAGCTGAACCAGGTCCACCTGCCACCTGGAAGCCACCACAACCACAATGGACCAATAGCAGTGACAGTCACGGCCTCTGCTACCCCCTCCTGGATTCCAGCAGCATTAACTCAATCATACCCATGTAAGAGGTGTGTAGTATTTGAGGCAGGATTTGATTATCTATCCATAAAGTCATCCAGATCTTTGTTGGACTTTAAAGAAGTTACAAAATTGTGTAAAAGTGCTCATACTTCTGGAGAGGTCACATGTCAATGGGGTATCATGTCTCGCACTTTTGTTTCTGTTTTTAAATCAAAGATTCCGTTTAAAGGTTTTTGAAACTTCAATGGAGTACATACACGAGGAATTCAATTTTGAAACCAAAACTGAGCCAAAAGAAGTGTTGGGTCACTGTTAAGCTCTACCACATAAACCCCAACACTTTGCTAATTTAGAAAAACATGGAACATTAAGCAGCTTTTAGACTAAAATGACATCACGTTTCTGGCAAATGGGCAGCCCCATACTTTCCTCCTCTGAGCTCCCAATGGCTGTCTCTGAGTTTTAAAATTTAAGTTGATGGGAGCAAACGAGTATTTTATGACATCTATTTCAATTTCTGATGAAGAAAAATGCAAGCAGGAAGTGACAGATATATTTCATTCATCTATTCAATGCAATTTGGCTAGATTGTCACACTGTTAAATTAATCATCGCTGGCTGTTCAACCAAACTTTGTTTGGTGTAAATTTAAATTTATATATTCAATTCATTAAGAGGGACTTGTCGTTGCCCTTGGCCCAGTCACAAGTGACGAAAAAGTGTGAGTTAACAATCCATTTTTCAAGGACAAAACAATGACAGGACAAAAATCATTGAACACTGACAGGATCTACAGAGAAAGTAGAAGTGTGACATGAGGTTTGGGACAACGTACATGCAGCTATGCTGAAAACACACTTCACAACTGACTGGATGTGGGGGAGGGGGTTGATACCATTCCCAAATGATATTGGTCAATAGGCAGGGTTTAACCTTGAGTGGTCACCTGTCAATCGCAGGGGCACAAATAGTGACATCCCACCATTCGCTCTCCCAATTTACAGTCTTTAATGAACCTGCTAATTGTCTTTTGGACCGTGGGAGGACCCAGTTAGAAACCAGGAGAACATGAAGACTACACACAATCAGAGAGGTGGAGTCACACCTTCTTGTTGTGGGGTGGGAGAATTGAATACTGTGCCACCCAGGCTGGAGGCTGTTCTGCTTTAAAAAGAAAAGACAATTTTTCAATTTGTATAGCTCTGTCCCTGAATGACAGTGACTGACTGCTCTGTCAGTTCTTGATGCAGCACAGACTTATCATGGCCATATTACCAAGAATAATTACAGAAAGTCAAGAAAAACAACCTCCAGCTCCAGTTGTGTGACACCAACCTCACATTCTCTGCATCCTGAAGCAAAATTGTTGAGAAAAACAGCAAAAAGATAGACTGAATACTATTTCAAAAAAGAACATTAGATAAAGCAATACAGATTGAGTTTATATTGATTCAAGGAGCCAAAATTAATCACGCAGTTACAAAAATGAACAATGGATGAAAATTAGACTAAAATGAAATAAAAATTTTCAGTCAACTAGAAAATTGTCATTGTTGAAAAATAGATTTAAAAGCCATATTTCATCAAGAAGTTCTTGATAGGCCACTGGCAAACTTCACCCATTCTCGAGACTAAGTGTGACTTTTGTGGAGGCAACAGGCCGAAACAGCGATGGCTGAGCTGTTGGTGAGTCACGGTGGACCTGAGTCATCTGCAAGGACACCCAGGTGTGGTCATTCCCTGCCTCTGTCTGTGCTGTGCCCTCCTTTCAGGACTGAGGGTTGATGAATCACCGGATCGAGGACCTGCTCCTTCTTTGCCCCTCGTATTCCATTTGAAATCCAAGAGCATGTATTTATCTCAGTCTCTTTGGGGAATCAGATGCAAAGCGGCGGTGTATTGAAAGACAGAGGGAAGGAAGGGGGGGGGAGAGGGAGGAAGCCTGTTGCTTCGAGAAGCAGAGATAAAGTGAAATTCAATACAGGAAGGCCGGTTTGAGTAATACCAGGCGCCCAAACACGGCACAGGGCTCTGACACAGGATTATACATCTCTGGAATTTCTCTCTAAAAAAATGAGATGTACTGAATTTGTCTGGCAGGGTGGATGCAAACTGCAATCATTCCAAGTGTGATCCCAAAGGTCAAATGTTACTACATCAACTTAATAAAATACACCCACTTGACTGTTATTGCGAGGTTTTACAGCCTGAGATGTGATATGGGGCACACCTGTCAGCATCAGTGTTTTCCTTGTGGCACGTGCACACTTTCGGTGGCAGTTTTTGACAACTATTCTGGTAAACTGAGAGTACTGGATGTGGTCATTGTTGCTTGGTCAGTTTCAGTGAATCATTGTGCCAGAACAGCCTGTCAGGAGGGCATGCACAAAATCGTTTTTCAACCTCATCTTATCTCGCTGTCCCTGACATTCAAATCATTTTTAGCTCTTTATCTGATGTCTTCTTCTTGCTGGGGTCCGGATCATGAGTCTTTACGCTCCCCCGGGTTCAGACGCCTGATTCCTGATTCAGTCTGGTACCATAATATTAAACTGTTGATATTGGGTTGAAAAACATTAGTCTGATGGGGGCAAGGATTTAGTGAACAGCACTGCAGGCAGGATTAATGTTGTTTCAGATTATGGTCTTAGGTGAGAAGTGAGACAAGTCAGACTTATTGAGTCTATAAATACATTTTTTTACTGTGTACCACATTGGTTGCTATGGAGAATTATGTCATACGGTTAAATAGATAAGAATCAGAAAGAGAGTCTGGACCTGAGTTTCGGATGACAAATTCCATACTGTGCCACGGTTCTGTTTAACTTCTCCTTATAAGAGGATGGCATTCCTGCCATCCAGTTCACAGGGGACCGAAGCTCAACGCTGCAGCAAAACAGAGAACCAGAACAGAGAGGCGCCACGATTACGGCTGTTATCGATCGATTCCAATTTACTTGAATATCAATTACTTGATATCCAATCTCCTACACCATGGGTACTGATGAATCATGTAAGGTTGTTACACATACTTAGAATATAAAATCTGAACACCAGTTTTGGGACTGCAGTCTGAAAAAAGGCATTTAATGTTTGGTTAAATAAGAATCAGGCCTGAGGTGCAACATAGTCTTTTAATGTTCCTCACCTCTGAACTGTGTGGTTAGATTTCAAATTCAGACAAAATTAGTGCCATCGCTCTTTGGGGCTGTCGTTTTCACATGTTGCAGAGATTGATACCAAAAGTTCCAAGAGGAGAAAAAAGGAAACAGTTAACTTTCTTCTCCCTAAATTCCCTCTTAGTTAAAAGCACAGGATCAGATCAGCCTGTAAGATGAGGAACGCATAAATAAATCAGTTTTGTGTTTGCCTCTACATTATTAAAAAAGTGCAGTTGCTAAATGACATGACCAATTGAGAAATAATTCAGGGGGTGGGGGGGCTCCAACACATACCTTTTTACCTCAAGATAAATAGCTTTTGTGACCACCTCTACCTGCAGTACATTGTTTGAGCTGTGAAAACACCGCAGAGAACAAGTAAGGGAGAAGTTGTGCTTTTACTCAAACAATGAAAACAAACATATCCTGCTTGTGTTTCAAGTTCCCTCATTTTTCAATATCTATGCAATCTTTTGTGGGTTGTTATTTTTTTTCATTTATTTTTTTTTTCAAAAGCTTGCGCAAGTTACCTCAATGTAACACAATATAGGCCTGAATATAAATAATAAATGCTGACACTGTTTTAGTTGACGAAAAGGGCTTGTGCTGGGAAAACAAACGAGAATACACTGTTGTTGATGTTCAGCTGGAGGTTCATGCCCCTTGTTATGATATGCTTATTGGAGTTTGCAGTATATACCAAGTATATCTGATTGGCTGAGTGACCCTGAGATTTTCCCACAGAGGTTCTGGCTCCAGTCTGGGTTGTACTGAACCAGAGGTGTGATTGAAATCAATATTTGGGTTGGTTCAAATGGCCAGCATGGTATCTGGAATCAGAGAAAAAGCATTGTTATTACTAATTCAGTCAAACAGACTAATCAGTGTCTGATATTATTAGCTGATTCCACCAATCTCTCTGAGATATATTGATTTTCTTTGAGCTGGGTATTGACTATCGTCCAATGCTATGAAAACTTTATAGATAAATGTTTCTTGCACAGCATAAATTTCCCATTCATGCTGCAATCTACTATTTGGTGATATTTGATTATCACAAATGTTGCAACATCAGTATGAGGAGATCCAATGCCACCTGTTTGGATTCAATCACATGATGAATTTTATGAATTAAAAACAATAGATTAAGAATTCATGATAATGTATATGGCTACTCCAATGCTGGTAGACAGTTTCTTCAGGCTTTTCATTTGAAAGGTCTGGGAATTTAGGAAGAAAACAAAGCTTCCAAAAAGTGAACAGTTTTCAAAATGTATTTTGAAAACAAATAAAAACTTTGGTTCAAGCAATGTCACTTTGACATGTCAGGCTTCCAGAATATTCTGGATGATCGTGGAATTGTTTATTTTTTAACTTTATTTTTGTATGTCCTCAGATGCAATCAACCTCCATTCATCTTCACTATGTCTGTGTTTATTTAGTACCATAGATACATTTGTGTTTGGAGTAGTTTTGTCTCTACAGACAACAGAGCAGTTCTCCAGCTGTGGAAACACTCCATAGTGATCCTCATCGCCAAGAAGAGTACCACCAAAGCACCTAATGACTTTGAACCTGTGTCTCTGACCTCGCTCGTAATGCAGGCTATGAAGAGAATAGTTTAACAACATATCATCGAAGTAACCGGTTCATGGATGGACCCTATTCAATTCGCTTACAGCACAAGCAGAGGTGTGGATGACGCCAAAATATTCATCTTAGACACCATACACACACATCTGGACAGTCCCAACACCTCAGTAAGACTCCTGTTTGCTCACTTTTCCTCTGCATTCAACACACAGCCACACATCCTGGCGAGCAAACTCTGCTCCACCTTCAACCCAGATGACCAACTTATTTTGTGGTTACTGGACATTTTAACTCACAGATCACGGAGAGTACTAACCAATAACATTTTCTCTGACCTCTGCCACACCTCCACCAGCTCTCCTCAGGGCTGTGTCCTCTCACCACTGCTCTTCAACTCTACACAGATGACTGCAGATCCACTCAGCTCAACTCCCACCTGGTTTAATGTGCTGATGACACAGTCCTCCTGTCTCTGCTGTCAGGCCAGTCACAGCCCCACGGATCAGTTCTGGGCAAGTTTTTGGATTGGTGTGATAACTGTTGTCTGGAGCTAAATGTCAATAAAACCAAGGGGATGGTGGGGACTTTTTCCAACAAGCAGATGGAGCTGGCTGCGACAGTCACCATCGTGATATGTGGAGATCCAATTGAACTTCTTGAGGAGGACAAGTACCTGGGCACTGCCTTTGACAACCAGCTAAAATTTTCTACGAACACAGAGGAAATCCTCAAAAAATATCAGCAGTAGCGAAAACCTCACAAGGAAGGCTTGTCCAGTTCCTCGACTATAATTCATAAACTCTGACACACACCATACACAGTCACATAATACCGACACTGCCCCCATCCCCTCTGCTCAATTTGCACCTCGGAAATGTGTTTACATCATTTCAGTTGCACTGTACCTTTGTTCTTCATTACTGCAATTACTTGTTTAAATATAAATTTGCACTGCCTTTTTTCCCCCCCGTGTTGTGTTACAGTTGCATTGTTTGCTTTTCTGTCTTGTACTGCCTCCTCTACTTGCCTCATAATTGCCCCCATGAGACAAATAAAGTTTTTTGAATTTAAATTTGATTTAAATACGTTTTATGATATTATTAGGGCTGTCAGAATATATCTCAACATATCTTAGTTTGTATAAAATGGTAAAAAAACACATTTCGTTCGAAAGCTGCCATTGTTGTTTATGTTGCAGCGCTGTAAGGGTAGTGACGTCACAAGGTTGGTCCTTGTCTCGGTCCTGTTCATTTTACTGTACAGTGATAACATTTTCATCCGTGCAACTCTTCCAATTTGAACTCGGGAGATGTGATCGAGGATGGATAATGCTGAAGGCAGAAGCCAAGTTGAGCTTCAAAATGAAGACGATCAAAGATGGCAAGAGTCAGCAAAAGTCATTGGTTTGCGTGCAGCTTTGCTGAGCTAACAGAGAAAGCGTCTGTTGTAAGTAGCTCCACTTTTTGTCGTCGGTGTTTCACTGTAGACTTATGGGTCGCTGTGCTGACTGACCAGGTGACTTGTCGTCAGCTTCCTTCGTAATCGTAATGGTGCCTAGTCTTTTGTCATCACATGCTACTTCTGCAGTATTGGATTGTCGAAAATCCTCGCAAGAGAACATCCATCATCTCCTGCCTGTGGTGTTTCTCCGAGTGGGCTTCACCCGTTTCCCTCGGACCTTTTGTATGCTTATGTAAGAAAACTATAGGCACAGCGTTTGGCTGTAGTCTCTGTTTAATACTAGCAGCACCTGCGAGCTCTTTCAGCAGCTTCGCACAGCTAAATGCGTGAAATGCATCCGGAGACAAGCAGCGAGAACAGTGGCCCGGATCCTTAGGAATTTATGTACGTACACAAGCAATTTCCATCTCCTTTCTTCTCTTCTTGTCTCTTGGAAAGCTGTGCAGACTAGCACCAGTCCCTTTGTTTCCCCTAAACTAGAAATTACATCCAAAAGCAGCACAATGTGGCATTATTACCATGTTTACCGCACTGAGCAAAAGTTTACACTAACGGAAACCCAAAGTTAACACAGCAACCTTGATATGTCATCAACCCAGCATGTATTATGCTACTAAAACAATGGTGGTGCCCAAAATATGTTATATAAATTGCGATTTTTAAAGAAACAACAATTCTTTGTTTTTTCTAACACATTTTAGTATCAGACAAACACAAAAGCATATTTATACGTATCAGTCCTCCCAGGTGGGGTTCCCTTTTATACACTTTACGCATGCAACACAGTGACTCAAAATCCCACCATTCCTGCCATTGGCACGGACTGGAGCTAATGTCAGTCAGAGGAAACCAACTTGATAAAGATGGACCAAACAATACATTGGCCTTGTCCATGGCAAGTACAATAAACAAAACAAAACAGGAGAGGACAATCGACAGGCATCAAGAAGTTTGCATACTTGGCAGAAAGAATTTTTCGTTTCACCGCAACACCTCTAACATGATGAACTGCATCAATACAAAGCATACAGTAGTCAGGATTCTTCTGCAAGTACTTAGGCAAACACAAAACGTCAGGGCCTCATGTAAACAAGTTAGTCTGTCTATCCATCAGGCTGAAAGATGAGTAAAAGGGCCACGTGAGTATTGATATATGTTTGATTAAAAAGAAAGACAGGAAAAATGTGGCTGGTAAACATGGTGTGGTTGGAATGTTTATTCATTTACTTCCTTTATTTTCAGTCTAGACTCCATATCTGTTCTTTAGTGTAAAGTTAAATGCATTTTAAGTGAATATGTCAAGATTTTTTTTGCAATGGGCATCAATCGTGATTGGTCTAAATTAATCCACACCTGATCTATGAATAATAATTTTAAAATGTAATTGTTTACCAGCTGTAGATGTGACATATTTATTTCCATTTGTTGTCTTGGTTTGGGCTGTCAAGTAACTTTAAATTCTTTTTTTCCTCACGCAGCCATAGAGCTGACCCGTTATGGAGGGACTTCAGGTTGGATTATCATAATACAGATGCTATATGTTCCTCAAATCCATTTTCATTGTTTTTGTGAGTCTCTCATCTTTTTACATCAATATTTGTTCCCTGTAGAATTGTCTCTGATGTCTTTCCTACTTTCCCATTTTTGCTTTTTGACTCCCCAGTCATTTCTTGTTTCCAGTCTCACTTCATCTTTTCCTTTCATTTTCACACTTTTTGGCCACTTTCCGTGCACAAAAATCTTGTGCTTTGCAATTTCATTGTCTGCTCATCCCCCAGCCTCATTCTTTCTCTTTCAATTCATATCTGTTGACAGGCGTTATAAGTGAGCGAGACAAATGCTCGATAAACATTTTTACATCTCCATACTTATGGAGACTGACGCTTGCTCTCAGCCCAGGTTTGTGGTAGTCTGTGTCTAATGCCTGTATTCTGGGTAATAGCCGTCAAAGTATCGGGTGGGATTTGGAAAGGGATTAAACATTTTTCTATGTAAAAGCAGACAGGCAGAATAGCACTTATCTGACTTTAGCTGTGTAGTAGAATTAAATTTAAAAAAAGACAAACGAAAAAAATGGTGCGCCTAAGTGAACCCACGCTTCGGCAACAGAGGCACAGAGGCACTGTCCCTGATGTCCACACGATGTTGCAGAGGTGTGTCAGCTAGGACACCCCAAAAATATCCAGAGCCTTGGGCAGCTCTGGACGGATTCCTTACACCCCTGAGGCCCTGCCACCAAGATGCTTTTTAACCACCTTGGCAACTTTAGCCCCAGAAATAGTCCACCCCCAAGTACCCAGGCTCTGCTTCCTCATTGAACAGCATGTCGTGGGTTCGACTTATTCCACCAACAAACTCACATCTCGTGTCGAAGGCATTTGTTGATTTGCCATGAGATTTCCTAATTTGCAAGAAACTCAACTTTACAACTCTGGCGAAGTCCTCATAGTCCCTGCCCACTGTAGCACAAGTCTTGCAGGAAAAGCATTAGGGGAATCTGACAGAAACAATAACGGTGCAGCAACAACAAAAGCAGAAAAAGAAACAGTCATGGTGGTTGTCATTAGTAGTCACTGCAAGTCACTGCAAAAAGATGCTCAGTGCTGCGATTGATTTTCTCCTATAGGGGCCACTACTCTTCTTTATCTGTACATAGTGTTTGGCCTTAACAAATTTGTCACAAAGGTATTACCATCTTTTACAACAGAGGCGCTCCCTTGAGCACAATGTTCTGGCTACCTCTTTCCAAGAATGAATGGCCAAAAAAAACCAAAAGAAAATACTTGTCACTTCTCATTGAGTATGCTGAGGTCTGTAGTCAATGGAGAAAAAAAAAATCAGAAGAAGCTGGCTTATGTACTTAGAAAAAGATGAAAGCTTGCACTGTTTGAATCGCAAAATGTTTTCCAAGGGTGTTTAAAAACTGAATAGGGAGCACTAAAAGACTGGAAAAATGCAAACCACCGGCCAAACGTCCATGAGGATAGCAAGGAGCATAACTCTTACATGGCAACATGGAAGAACTTGGATGTCTGTTCTCAAAAAGGGCAATCAACAGACAAAGAAGAGATGGCACTTGCCACAGAGAAAAAAAAGTTATGTGATGTTCTATATCGATTGGTGTCCATAATGCAGTCAATAACTGAAAGAATCTTGGCTTTCAGGGGGTCCACAAACACATTAAACAAACCAGATGATGGCAGATTTCTAAAAGAGGTGGACCTTATGGCCAAATCTGAGGCAGTGATGAAGCAGCAGGTCCGTAAGGCGGAATGTAGAGCTGGCAGTCACATAAATTATCCAGGCAAAACAATCCAAAATTAACTGATAGATTTCATCAGTTCAAAAATAATTCAAAAAAATCCAAGTATTTCTCTATATTTTTAGATTGCACCTGAGATTTGTGACATAAGGTAGAGGAGTCAACCGGAGAACATTTGTCATGTACAATCCTAAAAACATCCTAACATTCCATGTGATGACCACAGAGGACAGTCTCATGACTTCAGGTAAAAAGTAAAGGTGTTCAGGCAAGGTTGCTTCAGTTGACCCGGAGAGCTTTTTGTCCCATGTGGTTCCAACACTGGGGCGGCACGGTGGCACAGTGGTTAGTGCTGCAGCCTCACAGCATGAAGGACCCTGGTTCAGTTCCAAATAGTAACCTCCTCTGTGTGAAGTTTGCATATTCTCCCTGTGTCTGCGTGGGTTTCCCCTGGGTCCTCTGGTTTCCTCCCACAGTCCAAAAACATGCAGCAGGTTAATTGAAAAAAAAAAAAATTAGGAAAAATTTACCCCAATGAGTGACCGAATGTTGAATGTTGTTTGTCGATACATGTCTTGACTGGCGACCAGTCCAGGCTGTACGATGTCCAGTCCGATGACAGGTGGGATAGACTCCAGCATCCCCCGCAACCCTGAGTGCAGGATAAGCGGCAGAAGATGGATGGTTCCAATACTTTAAATCTGGTAAAAGCTCACAAGATGCCTTTAGCTACTTTGGGCATTTAACAAAGTTATTTATGCTCTTCCCAGCGTCCATCCACAAATCAGAGAGGCTCTTCTGGAGGTGATGGAAATGACTGCAGACCCTGTGGTGAGAGTTGAAGGCCAGTCTTTTGCTGGGCAGATTGGATTCTATTGCTTTTGTCTTTGTGCAGCCATGTTTGACATTCTCAGCAAGATCCAGCATGTAAGTAAACTAATGCAATTGCCTTCTATGCAGCCTGATTTGGCCATCAACTTACTGAAAAACACCAGAGATTCACTTATCTGCTACAGAAACAAAGAATTTTGTGACGCACAGACAACAGCAAAGGAGATGTGTGAAGAAGAAATTAATGTGGGGGCTGAACACGAGCAAAACTTTTGACAACTAAAAAGGCACTTTAGTATGAGTCTCCAGATGAGCCCATTGAAGATGCGTTTTAAAAAAAGGAGACTATGTCTTCCAATGTGGTAGTTAATACAGCCATCTCTTCATTTGATGGGGGGTTTCAGTATCTTAGAGAGGTCGATGACAAGTTAAGGGTGCTCCGCAACAACAAATATTCAAAAAGAAGACCTGCTACAGCAATGCCTAACCCTGCATACTGCTCTGACCTACAGCAGCCAGTCATTCCACACATGGTACAGACCTTGCGATGGAAATGCGTAATTTTCCACAAATGCCGTCAAGGACTATGACAAACATGGAACTCATGACCCTCCTGCATGAGAGGAAGCTGACAGTAATTTACCCCAACATGTGGGTTGCTCTGAGAATCTCTGCCACCCTTCCTATTACAGCGGCTGCTGCTGCTGGAAGAATCCCCTGCAAACTTATACTCATTAAAAGTTATGTGAGATCTACTATGATGCAAGAACATATCAGTGGATTTTCCACCACACGCACTAATCATTTGTCATATGATGAGGTTGTAGGTGACTCTAATGCAAGAAAAACTTGGGAGAGTAATGCATGGGCAGTCGACGTGAGATGGAGTGGAGGTGTAAAGTAGTTAATGCAGTATTTAAAAAGCAACACTAGAGGTCTCTCCTAAATGCTTTTTTTCTAAAATCATTCATTCATTCATTCATTCATTCATTCATTAGTGATATCACTTATCCTGCGCAAAGGGTCAGGGGTGGTTGGAGCCTATCCCAGCTGTAATTGGGCGAGAGGCAGGGGTTAACACTGGACTGGTCAGCATTCAAACAAAGGGCCAGTAATACAGAGACATTCAATTATTCACTCTCTTACTCGCACTTCTGGGCAATTTAGGGTCTCTAATGAACCTACTACATGTTTTTGGACTGTGAGAGGAAGCCAGAGAACCCAGAGTACACCAACGCAGACACGGGGAGAACATGCAAACATTAAATAGTTATTGTGTGAAATCATACTTGCAAAACCTGTTGTTATTTAAATCATACTTTTATATAGCTGTGTCAGTGCTCAGAAATAATAATAAAAAAAGCGTTAATTGAAAAAAATTAAAGCACTGTGAAGTTAATTTAGCCATAGGACTTTGACAAAATATTTTATTATGAAACTGGAGTACTTAAAAACTTTCTGTGAATGCAAAGATGCTACAATATGCACTGTTTCCTCAGAAATCCCAAAGAAATGCACTCATATCAGGTGAAAAATTTATTTATTCATTGGCGTTAAACTCTGTGTCAAGTCAATAAACCTGTAAAATAATGAACCCGTGTAAATATATACTGTAAATATATATGTACACACACACATCTATACATAAACATACACACAAATATATATGTATATATACCGCTCTCTCTCTCTCTCTCTCTCTCTCTCTCTCTCTCTCTCTCTCTCTCTCTCTCTCTCTCTCTCTGTGTATATATATATATACACACACTGTATGTACCACACAGAAATGACTCAGAACATTGTCAGTATTT
>CAAKHD010014093.1:167288-254041 GCA_901007705.1 Fistularia tabacaria
AACACGGGGCATAAAATATAGAAGGTGAGAAAGAGGAGAGGAGAAAAAGAGAAAAAGGTGTGTGATATGGAGAGGGGGGAGGAAATGTATGGGTGTGGGGAGGTGTGTGTGTGTGTGTGTGTGTGTGTGTGTGTGTGTGTGTGTGTGTGTGTGTGTGTGTGTGTGAGTGTCACTCACTTCCTTCATTCATCCCTCATCCCTCTCTGCATCTCTTCACGTATATTCTCACTCTGTCATCTACTGTTGTCTTCTTTATCTCTCTGTCCCTCCCTCCTTCCTTCTTGTCATCTCTCCCTTTCATTCCACCCCCTCATCTTTTTTCTCCCATTTATTTTTTTCCTGTTTGTTTTCTTCCACCCTTTTTCTTCCTCTTAATCCCTTTGCTCTCTGCATTTTGTCTGCTCTATCCTCCACTGTCTGCTTGCCACCCTCCTTCCTCCTTCATTTTGCACCTTTCTTTCTGTCTGGCACTACACCTCTCCTCCCTTTACCCTTTCCCTCTCTCTTTTCATGCTCCGTCTACCCTCCTCCCTCCTTCTCCCTCATTATTTGGTATAATCGGTTGTCTAGACAGAGACTCCCCACACAGATCACACCTGAGAGGAAGCATTGGAGGGAGAAGAGGAAAAAAACGGATGCAGACTAGAAATGAGAGGAGCGGGGAGGGAAAAAAGCAGCTTTAAAAACATTTGTCTTTTTTTCTCATTTCACACCCCCCTCTGGGGGAAAAAAGTATTTGTGTCTGAGACAGAAAAGACTAATTGGAGGAGAGACAGGAGGAGTAAAGGTGGGACAGGAGGAGGACGCTGATGAGAAGAGAAAGTGAGAGAGATGAAAGGAACATAGCGCAAAATACAAAAGAACACACAAAACACCAAAGCTATTCAAAATGGACTAATCAGTTTTATCATGATCAATATCATGCGGTTTTTAGAAGAGTTGTTCACTTCATATCTGTTCCTCCTTACCCTTTTGCTTTGATAATGAGAGTAAGAACATTATGACCCCTGTATTTTAACATATCTACCTCAATACAGACACATATCTGTGTCTAAATATGATTTTGTGCTATAAAAATTGATTCTGGTTGACGTGGATACTGAAGAAAATTGCAGACTCAGCAGCTTGAGAAGACAAGAAATTGTTATATTGTATTTGCTTTCTTAGGGTATGTCCTAATGAAAGGTTAGTCAAACAGTGAAAAACAAAGAAAAGGATGACCTCACTGACAGACACCATGTGGTAGATGATGGCGGAGGGCACCGCTGCAGTGAGAATGATTCACATCCCTCACAAGCTACAAAGCCTCAGTTCGTAATTACTCTTGATTTAAAGTCAGTGCATGGCCAACAGCCTTCAGCCAAAGCTGTGTACAAGCAATTAGTTATTAGCTAGCTTACCATCCGGTTCTGTTTAATTGAACAACTTCATTAATCCCACTTGGGGCAATTTGCTTTGAGCAGCTTGTACATAAACAAGGCCAGATGAGGCAGGCTACATCATACGACAAGGGAAATTAAAAGCAATGTTAAAAAATACACACAACCCACAGGTAGTAAGTATCCAATTTGCTAAAAACCTGGGAGCACATTTTGAAAATTATGCACCCACAAGTACCCCTTGCGGATGTCTATTCAAACATTGTTTTTATCTTACATTGTTAAGGCAACCGTCAAATCAGTGAAGTTAACGAGGGTTCAGTGAGTTTGGAATTGAGGTGTTGTTTTGTCTGCCATAAAGTACAAAAATAGCTACTGATTTTAATCAATTCATTTTGTTTTGTGTAAGGAAACATCAAAATGTCCACTTTTTTGAAAAGATCTGGTCTGACCAACGAACAGTAGATAACTATGCTGACATGTGTCTGCACAATAGCTATATTGCTGAATGCTCACATAAAAAAGGGTTTCAAAGTTTACTATGCTTCTAGGAATGTGCATAAACAGAGGACAGTTAAGACTTTTAGTAACTGTTGTGGGAGCCACTGCTGCAGGTTAAGATGGAATAATGGAGGTATGAGAACTGATCCTTGCAGGGCTCTTGGATAGGAACCCTGTTATACATGGCAAATAGTTGTTCCCTCCCTGAAGGTAAGTAACATAGCGATTATTGATTAATGATGACAACATATAAATGTAAATATGCCTGAAGTGGCAAGAATGCTGATTTTCATCCATTTTCTCACATCAAGTGAAATGACAGGAGAGATATGATGTTGATGTTTGTCTGTCGGAACGATGAAGACCAACTAGTCATTCTGGGGTTGGGGCAGTAGTCTGTGGATGCAAAGTTGAATGGTCAAACCAATCTGTGCCCTCAACGTCCTCTAGATGTGTGGACAGGGAATGGTGGTATTCAATGGTGATCTGTAACTACTGATTTTGAACCTGTTGGCCTCACAAGTTCTGGTGCCTCTGTCGACAGCTGAATGCCACTTTGTCTGTCCTGGGCTGTCAGCCCCCATGTGGCGATGTCATGGTTGAAGGCCTTTGGTGACACTTTGAGAGTGTCTTTAAAAAGGTTTTTTTCTGGCCTCTCTGGGAGAGCCTAACTTATTGAAGTTCACCAGATAGGGGTTTCTTTGGGAACAGATGGTCTTACATACGAGCTACATCTCCTGCGCAGTGTAGCTGTGACTGCATTAGGAGGGTATGGATGTTGGCCAGCACAAGTGAGAACTTCAATGTCTGTTATTTTGTTCTTCCACTTTGAGCCAAGAAGTTTTATGAGGCAGGTAGTCTGGAAAAGGCTCAGCTTCTTTACATGATGTTGATAGACTGTCCATGTATCGTAGGCATATAGTAGAGCACTCTTGTAAGAAAAATGGCCTAATACACCATGATCTTCAGTCTCAAACATTCTTGTGAGGCTTAATGAAGGAGAAACTAATTTTAACAAGTCTGGCATTCATTTCATCATCAGTGACAACATATCTTGAGTGTGCTGCGAAGGTAAGTGAACTTGACCATCACATTCAGTCTACACCTACTGGTGGTGATATTCATTGAGTCCAAAGTTCTTACAGGCCTCTATGAACTTGTTGACATGCTCGTGGATGTCCCCTTCCAACGAAGCATAAGGGCACAGATATAAGCAAAGAGGATTTCATTCATGGTATCCGCCATCGCTTCGGTTTTTGCAAAGGGTCTCCTGAGGTTAAACAGTGAGCCTTCAAAATGATACTTTCAGCCAATGGCTGTGGTTTAATCAGCTAGCACGACAGAGAACATGATACTGAATGGGGTGGGGGCAAGAACTGTCATATTGTCATAGCTTTTCAAAAAGAACAGCACAGCTCTCTCTAGTGGTGGTTATGTTGCTGCAGTCTGCTCCCAGTAAAGTATGTAAAATGATTTGTCTGATCAGCTCATACTTTAGTCCTTGCCAAAGGACTTTTATTCAGATAGTTTTGCTATAAGGCCAGAGAACAGTTGAATTTTCAACTATTGTCCACACCCTCTCAGGCCGTTTTTCCCCGTTCAAGTAATACACTGGTTTTGAAGACATTGTGTCTGACATTCATGCATCATAAGGACATTTGGTCACCTGACTTTAGTGTTTGGCTTCATGTGAGGAAAATGAACAAATTAATTTTGTTGCCACTGTGCAAGATATGTGTCACGGTGCTGCTATGTTTTTACTGTGTCTAGGCAGTCGTTGCTTTGCAGTCCTTCAAAATGTCCTATCTATGTCCTTTGTGAGAACACCATGAAAGTGTTGGGATTTTCATGAGCATTTTCCATTATATTTTTCACAACAATCTTTGGAGCATATTGCAATTAAAAACTTGGCTTTTAAAAAGTGCTTCAAAACTAGATACAAATGTGAAAAATAGACCAGCTGTTGGGTCCAGACTATGGTCTGGGGGGGGGGGGGGTCTGGACAGTTATCTTGGAATAGATGAGACAAAAAAAAAGGAAAACTTCCACATACCCAAAGAAAGGTGTCTGATTCATATATATATTAATATTAATAAAAATTCAGTCTGCTTGTTAGAAGAAATATAAACAGCCAACAGTAGGGACTGAGCATCAATTGTGTAATAAAGGCTAGTACATTCTAGGTCCAATTAAAAATGTTGTCATTGTGGTGTGTTGATGAGGAAATGACAACAGATTCATGGAGGAGTTTCTAACTTTATTCAGAACACACCAACAGAACAATTAACCTCCAGAGCATTCGGGAACACCCGTATATATACTGCGTAACCACACCCCCCAGCCCTCAGTCCCAGGCTGAGAGGCCACACCCTTTAGTGTCCGCCACACAGCCCCCCCCCCGGAACACCCAAAAGGGACTCTGGGCAACAACTAGTCCCTCATGGGAGCCCTGAACAATCTGCCAAAACGGCTGCGGCGTCCTTCAGTCGTGGCATCAAGAGGCGCCAGACACTGGACCTGCGGAGGTGCTGCTGGAGTCCTGGATGGAAGGCGACCATGGCAAGGAACCTGGAAAGTGGAAACAACTTCACCTGCTTCACAGTGTGCTGGCTTTAACCGATCAGGCCCGAGACGCTCCATACGCCAGCCCATGTCCAAAACGAAACCCTTAACGCCCACCTCCAGTACTCGGAACGGTCCATCGTACAGGGGCTGCAGAGGCGAACACTGAGCATCATGCCGGACAAAATCAAAACGAGCTGACATCAGCTACGCAGGCACAAATGACCACGGGGCCCAGAAAACTCAAGCCGAGAGGCTCGACAGGGCCCAACAATGGGCAGGACGGGCAAACCTCTCGCGCAAAAGCTGGCCTGGGACCCGCAGTGGCTGACCGAGAACTAGCTCGGCAGGTGAGGCGTTGAGATCCTCCTTAGGGGACGACTGCAACCCAAGCATGACCCATGGCAACCGATCCAGACAGTTGTCAACTGAAAGTGCGGCACAACGGCGCTTTAAGGGACCGTTGGAAATGCCTGCGTAGTCCGTTGGCCTGAGGATGATACGTCGTCGTACGGAGCACTGTCGTCCCCAAAGACCTGGCCAGTACCGACCAGAGTGTGGATACGAACTGGGGACCCCTGTCCAAGGTAATGTCGGACGGTGTGCCAAAACGGGCAACCCAATAAGAAAAGCCTGAGACACCCGGGCCCACCTCCAGCCACCAGATGGTCCTATCGACCAAGGTGAGCAGGTACGTAAAAGCCTTGCGAAGGAGGCAGGGGGCCCACCAGGTCGACATGGACATGGTCGAAACACCTTGCCAGAATTGGAAACGGCTCTGGGGCTGCCTTAACTTGCCGGTGAACCTTAGGGCAAAAAACACTGCACTTGCGTTCACTATCACGCAATATGCGGCTAAAGAACGCAAGTGGCTGCCAGGTGCCCGCCACCTGCTGCTCAACCACAGCCCCGACTGCAATGTCGAGCACATCAGTCGTTAACGCTATGGGAGCAGCAGGCCAGGGATGGGTGAGAAGGGCCACATTGGCTAAGGCATGCTTGGCCCCATCAAATGCGTGAACCCTCTCCGGGGTCCAGATAATCGTATACTTAGCATGCCTGGTCCGCAAAGCACCGTAAAATGGTTGGAAGAGGTGGGCAGCGTGAGGGAGGAACCAGTTATAAAAATTCACAATGCCCAAGAACTCCTGCAATGCCCTGACCGACATTGGTCGACGAAAATCAGTCACCACCTGTACCTTAGAAGGCATCAGTACTGTGTCTTGTGGGGAAATGCGGTGCCCCAAGAAATCAATTACAGGCAGACCAAACTGGCACTTAACTGGCTTGATTATGAGGCCGTGCTCGTCGAGACGCTGGAAAACCTGTGTCAGGAGCTCCTTATGCGCCTCAGCTGACGGGCTGGCCACCAGAATGTTGTCCATATACACAAATAGAATTGAGAGATCCCGCAGCACCGAGTCCATGAGCCTCTGGAAGATCTGCACGGCTCCCTTCAGACCGAAAGGCATGCGCAAGAACTCGAAAATTCCAAATGGGGTGATCACCATGGTCTTGAGTACATCCTCCGCGCGCACAGGCACCTGATGATAACTGTGCACCACGTCTACCTTGGAATAAATGGTGGTGCCTGATGGCCACATGGAGAAATCCTGGATGTGGGGAATGGGGTAACAGACGTTCGTGGCCGTGACATTCAACCACCAAACATTGCCGCACGGCCACCATGACCCGTCTGCCTTCGGCACCATGTGGTGAAGAGAGGCCCACGGGCTGTTAGACTGCCTAACGATCCCCAAATGCTCCATATTGGCGAACTCCTCCTTTGCCAGTTTAGACGTGTCCCAATGCCTCCCTCTCGCGAACACAGGTGGTCCCACCGTGGGGATGAAATGCTCCCCGGCATGTCGTGGAGATGTGGTTAAAAATGTGGGCATCTTCAGTGACGGGAAATCCGCAAGCAACCGTTGGTATACATCACCCACAACTAAATATTTGCGTGCATTCATGGTTCCACCTCCTTTGTCTCGCAAGGATATGAATGATAATGTGTCGATAAGATGGCGGTTCGCTTTATCCACTAACAGGCCATGAGCGCAAAGAAAGTCTGTGCCGATGATGGGAACTGTGATGGCCTGAGTCCCTCGAAGTCCCATTCAAAATAGCGGCCGCCGAGACACACAGAAACTGTCCGCGGCCCGGACGTGTCTATAGCAGACCTGTTAGCAGGCGGCTACCTCTGGCACCCATGTAGCTTGTGTTGGGGAAAGCAGGCTCTTCTGTGAGCCAGAGTCTCCCAAAAAATCTCTGACGAACAGCAGCTGAGTGTGTCCGCCGGTCCTCACAGTCGGTACTGAGCCCCAGCTCCAACATTTCCTGACTCCTTGTACACACACGGGAAAACACAACGCCCTGCCTTGCTGCCGAACCGCCGGTGGAAGAAACACAGGCTGGTCTTCCATCCTCTCGGGGCGGAAACCCCGGCCACCTAAGGTGCATCCACATCTCCCGACACTGTCCTCGGGAGCTCCGGCGTCACGCTCCTAACGGCACACTGCCTGGTCGTCAGGAGGATGCGGTCAGCCTCCTCAGCCTGTCGGCGGCGGCCAACACTGGGAATTCACCAGGATTGTACGTCGGCTGGTTGTTGCCGCAGAAAAACATGTTGAAAAAGGAATCCTCTATCATCAGATCCCAGTAGCGACAACATGTCCTCCATAAGGTCCGTGGCTGGCCCATCGCCTAAACCAGAAAGAGAAAGTAGCCTGTCCGCTCGCTCCGTGGCGGACAGACTGTATCTCCGGAACAGCAAGTTATGGAGCGCGGCATTACCTGCTGCGCGGCGGAGGGTTGCGCAATAGCTCCATGGACCACCTGGTGGTCTGCTGGTCCAGCGCCGCCCCGACTAAAAAGTACCTCGCCTCTTCCAGCACGATTCCATGCAGGTGGAAAATCGCCAAGCAGCCAGGTCGCTCTGCCAGAACAGCAGCTGGGTCGTTCTGTCCAGAGAATACCTCCACCTCTCAAGATTTTCCTCAACCTTTCCCCTGCTCCCACTACAGATCACGATGTCATCTGCAACATCATGGTCCATGGAGATCCCTGTCTAACCTCGTCTGTCAACAGTGAATTGTCACAACACTTTCTCTTAAAGCCTGTTTAACATATTTATCAGACAGCTCATTTCCTGTCAGACAAACCACCAATCCACCCAGACAAACCTAATATGAGTCGCCCCATTCTGAATGCTATGAAGTATGATCAAGATCTCACACACAAGGTCATATCACTCATTTATATTGCCCAATTTTAGGCTTTCCAAAGCTGACAGTGAGTCTGTACATACAGTTGTTCTTAAAGGTTTACTCTGCTGCACCAATCGCAACGCAACACGTTAGGCTCCGCCGAATACACAGATAAATAATCAGAAACTCTTGCAGAAAACTTAATGTCAAATTCGGGGACCACATATGCTACTCCCACTCTCCCTGTATCTGGTTCTTTTGATCCATCTGTGAAAATTTGAACATATCCATAATACTTGTCTAATACTATACTAATACTATTAGTATTACTAATCATACTATTAGTATTAGTATATAGTACTATATAGTACTATGGAGTACTATATAGTACTATATAGTATATAGTACTATTAGTATTACTACCATACTAATCCACATACCTCATAGATAATTGTCCACTATCTCCCTTATAGTTTCTGACCTTTTCAAGCAAAGCTGTATCAGTCTCTGGACCTGGTAGCAATCATGGTGAGCGCGGTGGATAGAAAACAGATGGACTAAGTTCAAGGTGCCCAACACCAGCTTTCCCCTTTACACTCACACTAAAATATTCTCTTTTTACTTTTTAAATGCTCCCAAACTGGCATGAGTACACTTTTAGCTGGATTGTCTTCTCTATGCCCTCTCAAATGCACATAATATGACAGCGCTATTTGTCGCCGCCTCGACTCAAAAGGCATTTCACCTATTTCAACTTGCAGTGCATATACTGGAGAGGTCCCAATTGCTTCCGAACAGAGTCTTAAATCAGCATCTTGTATTACATCAAGCTTCTTCAGTTCTGATTTTACAGCAGACCCATAAGCAACGCATTCATAATCTATGCCAGATCTAATTAACCCAGCATGCAGTCTTTTCATTGATATCATATCTGCTCCCATTCCTTAATACACAAGCATTGAATTACATGAATTACTTTCTTATACTTACCTATCAACTTTTCGATATGACTATGCCAAGTAAGTTTGGTATCAAAATGCGTATCGAGAAATTGAGTACAATTTACTCTTTCTAGATCTCTTCCATACAACTGGAACTTAAACCTTCCCTCAACTTTCTTAAATGAGAAAAATATTACTTTGTTTTTTTCCCACAGAAAACCTGAATCCCTATTTCAGTCAATAGCTTTTTGCAAGCTTTTCACCGCGAGTTTAACACTCTTCCCCCTTTTCCAGAGAGCACCATCGTCACCAAATCGTGACTTGCCTATACTGCACTCAAGTGTATCATTTCTATCGTTTGTCATGATTAAAAACAGAATAGGCGAAATAACACTACCTTGAGGCACACCATTTTCTACAGATAAACAATCAGAGAAATTACCATTAATTCTGACTTGAATTTCCCTATTGCTAAGAAAGTCCTTGATCCAGCTATACATTTTTCCTTCCATCCCAAGCATCCGAATCTTAATAAGTAACCTGTCTTTCCAAAGCATATCATACACCTTTTCCAAATCAAAGATAACAGCCGCCACTACTTCCTTGCAAACTTGGGCCTTCCTTATATCGCTCTCGAATTTAATGACTGTGTCCATAGTCAACCTCCCCTTTCTAAACCCACTCTGGAAAGGGGACAACATATGGTTTGACTCAACATAATAACTCAATCTTTCCACTACTATCCTCTCCATTATCTTGCCCAAGTGCAAAGACAGTGCTATTGGCCCTATAATTTGATGCCTCTGTGGGATCTCTTTCCCTGGCTTTCTAATTGGAATAATGACAGCCATCTTCCAACACTTTGAAATTTTCCCTTGCTCCCACACTTTGTTATATAGCTCCAACAAGATTTTAAGCTTCATTGCTAAGACGATTCAACATTGCATAACTTCTCCTGTCTTTTCTTGGAGATATGGCCTTTGCCTTATTTATAGCCTTTTTTAATTCATTTAGTGAGAAACAAACATTTAAGCTGTCATTCCTAACCTCTCCATTTTCTATGAGAAACTGATGTTCTATTTTTGCTGCCTCCATTTTAATCTTTCTTCATTTGTTAAATGAAAACTACTATGGACCTTAGCTAGAGCTCTGACCATCAACGATGCTTTGTCCAAAAGGCTCTTCCCTAAATGATACTTGGCTCTGCCAAATTCTCACCCTCCTTAAGTTCACCCTCTCACCCTCCTTAAGTTCCAAGTCTGATGCACCCCACTTTTTTTTTTAACAACCCTCCATACATCATTTATAGGAGTTTGTCTACCAATAGTATTACAATATTTTTTCCAATAATCCTATTTAACTCTCCTAATCACTCCCTTAGCACTCTCTTAGACTTCCCATGTTGCCTGATCTGCCAGACACTGAGAAATTAAAGTCAAATCTAACACTGACTGCACAGACCTTCCTATTTGTGTCGGTGAACCATCATTTACACAAACCAATCCTTTCCTATCCATAAGTTCTTCTAAAAGCAACTCGTTGTGATCTGTTTTCTTACCTGAATTGAAATCCCCGAGCCAAATTGTTTTGCCATCCTCTTGTCCTTCAATCAATTCTAAACATCTATCTCTTGCCTTTTACATGGATTGTAAAAATTAACAACAAAAAGACTACCACTATCACACCATATTTCAACAACGTAGTACTCTAACCCTACCTAAAACTCTATAGGAAATCGCTTCTTCAATAAAAGTAGCACCCCCACCCCAACTACTATCAGTCCTTTACCTTTGCTCATGAGCTCTTCATAAACACTCTCCCACTTAACATCTTTAATACCCAAGTATCTCGCAGCACTTTTATCTCCAATAGCAGTTTTCTCAGATCTATATTGCACTTAACAACTTCAACATTAAAATACAAAAAATTATTCTTTTTGACAATCAATGGATCTTCATCTATAGCCACGTTTCCTCCAACCTTTTTTTGATTCAATGGATGAGGCTCGGCTTGCACTCTCTTAGCTGCCTCAGCAGAAGAAAACTTTTTTCTGTCCTGATCTGCTGAATTTCAACTGCCCTCTTTCTGGCCTGACAATCTCTGTGCTCAACGCTGTACGCTCCACCACAATTGACACACTTTTCTTGCACTCCTGCTCCACATGCTCCATAGTTATGCTCTCCTCCACATCACCCGCACGTTTGCGATCCTTTACAATAAGCAGCTATGTGGCCATACTTCTGGCACTTATAACAACGCAATGGTGGGGACACATACAGCCTCACATTATAGATCAAGTATCTGATGGTCGCAAATTTGGGTAGAATCTCCTCTTGAAACCCCACTAACACTGATAAGCTGTAAACTTTCACTCCTGCCCTCCATGCCTATAGCCTCTTTAGGCCAATCACACGCCTTCCCTGAACACTCTCTTCAACTTTCCTAACTCCTTAGCAAGAAGAATGATGTAAATAAGTCCTCTACAAATCTCTCCCACCCCCATCCTTTTCCTCAAGCTCTCAGCTTCTTCTTTACAAACACTTTTCAGCTTTAGTGCCTTCTCCTGTTGCACCGCATTTTTGCAAACTATCAGTAAATTGCCATCAGAATGCACTCTAGCTCGAACCACCTCACGAGCTTTATCACACAGAAACCAAGACAGAGCCATCGGCCCTCGAGTCCTGATATCATGCCCGTCCTTAAACTTCACCAGCACATTAAATCCATCCTAAACGTTTTTCCTCTGCAAAGCACGGTGACTTTCATGCTCCCCCCTCTGATTCACTGCCCTGGCTTAACACCCTCTTTCCTTTCCTTTGAAAATTTCCCTCATTGTATACATTTTCCTCCATACGATCCTCACTCCAGGCCCCTCCCGTCCTTGCCATAACACGGTTGTTTTCCGACTGGCTGTGGCAGTGGTTTCTAGCGCAGGTCCTTCCTTCTTCTTTTTTTCAACGAACAAGATTTTTGTTGTTGTGGTCAACAAAACTCTCCGACAACTAATCCTCCACCATCAACCTCCAAAACATTCTGGAACACCCGCGTATATATACTGCGTAACCACGCCCCCCAGCCCTCAGTCCTGGGGTGAGAGGCCACACCCTTTAGTGTCCGCCACACTGTAAGCAAACAGTCACGGACAGCACACTGCTGAAACAACATGATTAATGTTTTTCATGTAGACATTCTCATGAGAAGGTTCAAGAGAAAAGGTTGGGTGATTGAAAAAATCATGGGAGGAGACACAAAGAGAATGATTAAAAATTGGTTGTATGTATAAATACTGCGAGGAAGAGAGAACATGTATTTTGGAGTGAGTTCTTCTTAATATACTGGCCTAAATGATATATCACTCATTTTTTGTCTATACTGCTTATCCTGACCACAGGGTTGTGTGTATGTGTGTGTCAATTACAGATGACATTGGGTGAGAGGCAGAGTTTAAGTTGGAGCAGTTACAGGGCCGCATGTAGTGCCATATGCAGACATACATCCAACTCTCTCATTCATAGCTACAGACAATTTGGAGTCTTCAGTGAATCTGCCAACTGTATTTGGACGTCGGAAGGAAGGAGAACCTGGTGAAACCAGGCACAAGGGCAACATGGAGACTCCAAGCAGTCAGAATAGAACCAGAATGGAACCTTGGTCTTGGACCGAGGGATGGTCATTGTCTCATTTCCTGTTCATTTCCTGAATGTTTACCCATGTTTATGTTGGGTCTGCAAATTTGAAGAACCAGTGCCACATCGTCATTTAGACTAATTGTGTGTCGAATTTGATGGAAGGTAACATCTAACATTTTATGAAAGCTGATGTTAGCACTAATAAAAACACTCATTCATGAATGACGATTTCTTGCTATTTAAATGGTGCTTATATATCCATCCATCCATCTTTTTCCACTTATCCGAAGTCGGGTCGCGGGGGCAGTAGCTGGAGCAGGGAGGCCCAGACTTCCCTCTCCCCAGCCACATGGTCCAGCTCTTCTGGGGGGACCTGAAGGCGCTCCCAGGCCAGCCTAAAGACATAGTCTCTTTACTGGGGTCCTATTAGGGTGTTAAAACCAAATAACTCAATTTATTTTTAGGAGGTTATATGCCAATTGGCATCCAGAGTTATGACACAGCCACCTCGAAGGCTCCCTCAGTGCTGACACACCTCTGCAAGGTCGTTCAATTCACGGATACACACGTCGAACTTGGTGGGGGCTATTTTGTCAGAACACAGCCAGATGTGAGAGGGGAAGAGGCTGTAGAAAATAAAGGCCGTGACTGTATGGTGTATATGATATGTGTCTCAGTGTGAAATCACACAGAAATCACACGGTTGCAATGCACAGTTCACACACTTTTGAGATCACCTATTTGCTCATTCCTATCTTACTGATGAAACGTTGCTTTTCTTTTTTTTCCCCTGACTTTTTCGGAGGCGAAGTTTTACTTCCCTGCAGTACATACGTCTCCCCGATGAGTGTCACTTTTAATCTTCCGCTTGTGCCTCGGTTATAGTTGTCCCCTTAAACACCAACCTGCATCTTCCATTCCACAACACGCATGCATTTAGCCAGTCGGTGACATGAGTACCGATCGTAATACTGGAAATGTGACTGTCCCTCTTAGAAATGTGCTAAACTCCATCCAGTCCATCAAAGATCGAGTCCGAGGTCAGTGCAGCACGTTTTCGTTGCCGCAGGTAAAATACTCAGCTAGTACTGCCGTTGTAAACATGCTAGCGTTCTAGTTAGCAACCTAAGCTAACATTAGCGTCAAAAAAAAATAAAGTTAACTTACTGACATCGATGGTTTTCACAAACTGCGATGATTTTCCTTTTTTGCTATGTGTAGTTTGTCTGCGTCGCTAGAAATTTTGGGATCATGTTAATGTTGATTTGATTTGATAAACGGGTAACACGCTGTCATTTTGTCAAGCAGTTTGTCTTTATTAATATTTTAAAAACTGTTCAGTTTTAACAGACGGCAGCAGCAGCGGGGACTACCACTTTCTCGAACCAAGTCGTAATATAATGCTTAGGTTTTAGAATAATCGATTTAAGTTAAAATGGATGTGTAATTTAGTATTCTGTGACTTAATCTTGCAATCAACTCGAAATTTCTGCCACTGAAGTCTGGTGTATAATTTACTAATGTACATATAAAAAAAGCCACGGTTACACCAGTCGGATTTTTGGCAAAATATTGGAAATTACCATTATTCTGTCTCATGCTCTGGTCTTCTTTAACTTGTTTACAAGTCTTGCATTAGTTCAGATATTTATGGTACCAAACCAACAGACTCATTAAGAATGTTTAGGAAACAATATATACTCAATGATCTGAATACAGTAATGCATCACTGGGCCCTGACTGGAAGCTGACAAGGAGATGTATTTATTATATATTTAGATAACTTCAGTGATCCTAGGATAAGAACCTTTTTCTAAAAAAAGTTTAAACCTGGCGATTATAATAACTGGATTTATTTTCTTATGATGGTCAGAAATATGTCATATTTTGTACAGTTTAATCTTATAAATTAGAGAAAGTAGAGTGGCTTTCTTTTTCTTTTTTTTTTACTTTCAAGTTATTTGCCTCATCCTGTTGTAAACTATAAACCATACATACATCCATCCATCATCTTGCTTATCCTGCACTCAGGGTCATGGGGGATGCTGGCGCCTAACCCAGCTGTCATTGGGTGAGAGGTGGGGTACACCCTGGACTGGTCGCCAGTCAATCACAGGGCCACATAAACAGACAAACAATCATACACTCATTCACTCACTCATTTTGGGCAATTATCCCAATTTTTTCCAATTAACCTGCTGTGGGAGGAAACCGGAGAACCCGGAGGAAACCCACGCAGATACAGGGAGAACATTCAAACAACTTTAAAACAATAACCAACTATAAACCAATTTATTGGAAAAGAAAAAGTTGTTTGTCTCCTGGTTTAGCATTGACTTCAATATTGAAAATGTTTTGCTGACTGTCCAACTGATTATTTAATTCTGGCCAAAATGTAAGAATACAGACTTCATATAAAAGACTTCATAGAAATACTTACTTTTTTCCACCACATAAGAATTAGTTTTCATGTATGTCATAAACCATCCAACTTTTCTTTTCCCTGCTTGTGGATGGATTATCTAATCCGCAAATTTAACCTGTAAGTTGGAAGATTGGTGAATAAATGTCTAATTTTTCTTACTCACAGAAGGAGAGGCCAACGAGTCTGATGGATCCTTCAACATCTCCAACTTCTGGGAAACTCTGAGTATGACTTATCTTCCTCTGTTTCCAGCAACCTTTATTCAAATTAATTTCTTACATCTCCTTTCCCAGGGTGTCTTCCAGCATCTCTCACAATACCAATCAAGATATATTTCAGTCTTTCATTTTTTTCAATATACCTCATGAAAAATGACTGCTGTGATGAAGCCTCAGAGTGCTAACCCAGATTCTTCTTCAGATAGCTTAGGTGTAAACTTTTCCTGTCTATCAGAAAAAAGCTGCTGAGTTTCTTGCAGTAACCTTTTCATCAGAGGAAGAACCAAAAAACAATACCAAAATCGTAAACCCTCTCCTGTTTTATGACATATCAACATATTGCAACTGTAGAAAGTCTCCACTGGACCCTCTTATAATTCACTCCATATTACTACACTGTAATGTTCCCCTCTGTTCTCAGACCAGGCGGTAAATGCTGTGTCGCAGGAAGCCACCAAGCTCAGCCTGGCGTTCTCCAAACCCCCACTGCCGCAACAGCAGGTCAGGTTTCATTAGAGTGCTGCCCTGCTTACTGATGGTCTGTTCAGTTTAAATTCTGCCACCAGGAGCTTCTTAATCAACCCAATGAAGATGCACTGTGTAGACTGAAAACAATAGAGATGAAGAGATAGAGATTTAAAATAGAAGAAAGTTTGCTGAAGTTTAAATTGCCCATGACAAACATCTTCATATGCATACCCAGAAGTTGCAACCTCAAATGAATTGGAGGCTGAACCGTTGATTAAATGTGAACAGTTAAAAAGATGAATTGAAGCTCTGGGGTGGGGGGTGGGGGGTGGGGGGGGCTCTCCCCTTTCATTGTACTGATTTTGACCATTTTAGATCTTCAATTTAAAGACTTACACCGTTGGTTTCTTCCTGCTTTTTTTCCCTCTCTCCATGATTTAGGATGCAGAGAAGTTGGCTGAATCCATCTTGAAAAGTGTTCTTACGCTTTCCACTGTTTATTACTGGCTGCCCAAAAGTCAAGGTAAAATTTCTCCTCATTCAACTATGTGCTGGAAAAGCTGGGAAGTTGAAACATGAATGTTTATTTTCAATTCTCAAGAGCCTTAAAATCTTAAGAACCTTCTCAGTAATTTGTGTGTGTGTGTGTGTGTGTGTGTGTGTGTGTGTGTATGTGTCTCACTCAGGCGTCAGTCTGAGGCAGCAGGTCAGAGATGCTACAGTGGAGGTTCTCGAGGGAGTGACCCAATTGCTGGACGTTGTCCTGTCTTCACCACTGCAGAGGTACACATACACACTCAGCGTTATTAAAAAACAACAGTTTACGTGTGCTAAATTTCTGCCCAAAAATGTATTCTCGTGTGTGTGTGTGAGAGAGAGATTGGGTGAGACATGTCGTTATCAAGGGGGGAGCATTTGTATAGATTAGTTAGACTTTCATTTTAGATAAACAAAAGGCAAACTGAAAGTTGAACATATTGCACTATATTAGAAGATTTATGACAAAAAGCAAAAAAATTACCTGATGAAATAAAAAAATGAACCTTTTGCACAAGTAACGACCTGAAAAGTGAAAATTAAGCAGAAGTTTCCTGCAGGTGAACAAAAAGTATCCCAAAAATTAACAGCAAAATAACCCGATAATATGTTAAAAACTTGTCTGGGAAAAAAAAAAAAATTATAAGAGTTCCCAAGAAGTAACTTGATGAAATGACAGTGCCAAAACGTTGTAAAACCAAAAAAACAATCACTGCAAAAATTCAAAATACCACCTCATAATTCTCAAAATACTTAATAACATTTAGACAAATTGAAAATGTAAATATCAGACAGTTTGTATGTCAAAACAGGGTGTGTTGCTGGAAATGAACTGAAAACTTGCCTCATAAATGGTGCCTTTTCTCTCCAGTTTTCATCTGTTCATGTTACCCAGAACCAGTGATGGATCAGACTGTCATTAGTCCAGTGATAATTGTCAGGGTCCTCTCCATTTTTTTCCAAGCACAACACCTTTGTAAAAACAACTGAATTCGGCCCCAACTTTTCTAGATACACTCAGTCCTATCTGAGGCTTTTATCGTGGTGGTAAATCGATGACTAATCAGCGATTGATCTCCTGTCCAGTCTAACCCAGGAGCAGCTAATGTCAACAGGAGGCGTGTGGTTGGCCTGTGACCAGTTCGTCCAGTTACCCAAAGGTGCGTCCACCTTCCACATGGCACAGGACTGTCGGAATATTCAGCTTTATTAGTTTTGGAGTCAGTGGAGATGTTTATACACCTTCTCTGCTGCCTCTACCCGCTGAACCAGCTGCAGCTAAGTCGAATTCTCCTCATAAGACAGAAGTTTCTTTCCACCAGTCTTTATCAGCAGACGTAATACATTGTTTCTCTGTATTGAAATTACAGAAATGGCCAATGTCTTGTTTGTTTTTAAAGGGTGTATTACTCACCTCAGCAGGTTTTTCCATACAGCTTTATGACACCAGTGTAGAGCAATATGATACTACCATTGAAACAGCATTTCCTTATCACCTTTAACAGAACAGGGTCAAAGTCTGAGTTTGTTCTAATTATTTTAAGTGAATTTTTGAAGTATAGAATTATATGGGTGCTTTTTTGGTTTGTTTTTGTTTTTCTTAACGCCTTAAGCTGCTGCAACATTTTGCGTAGCGCATTAGTGATACATTCTTCGGTAAGACTAATTTAAGAAACATTTTTAACCTTTCATTTTGTTTATGATGCTGCTTAAAAATGAAATGCCATCATTTCTGGTCCGTAGCTAAAATAGTCCTCCCACTGATTCAGGGAACGCTGAATGCACTGCCAGCAACTCAGTAACACCTGAAGTCATGTAAAAAAAACAGAAAAGGACATTATTAGCATTGTTCTGTTTTGCTGTAAAAGCAGTGTCAGGAGCAAGAAAATGAAGAAAATACATATCTTTGTACAGCAGAAAATTACTCCTTAATACTGTTTAACTTCCTTTATAACGTACCAACACGTTTTTGAGTTTCAGTATTAGTATTCTATATAGTGAGACCTGTAGATCTTGCAAGACCCAACAGGTTGTAATCTTGTTTTTAGAAATCCAAAGTGTATCTTATCATTGCGGTCTGTCAGATTCTTGTTTGGGCGTGTGCGTGTGTGTGTTCCACAGATAATAAGGCAGCAGTGCAGGTGATTCTTTGTAATCAGGTTGGAGTCGTCAAAGATGCCATTGAGGAGATGGAACAGGTTCTCCCTCACCCTCTCTCTTTCACATTTACACACACACCCAACTTTGCATTACTAATGCAGTCTTGGGTTGACTGGAGGTGAGGCTAGACCTGAGTGTGAGGTTCTTGTCTTGTCTCCACCGGGACTTCATTTCAGGCATCTGTGTGCATATCAACATTGCCTTTCACCTTCAGATCTTTGGAGAAACCTCATTGTTAAGCAGGCTTGCTGCACCTGAAATCTCAGCAAATCCCAATTTGCTAGATGTGCAACAGGTTTCAGAGCTTATAAACGTATTGTTACCTATCAAATATAGTCCATGTAATACTATGCCGTGGATGTCTTGTAATATAGAGATACTCGTCAAAACCCTCAACTCTTTCCAAAGTTACCTTGAAGCCTGTGGGAAGTCATTACCTCTTCAAAATCATCATATACGTGCCTATAAGATCCGAAAAAAGAGTTATGATAAATTAATAATGTAATGACTTTATCCCAAATACTTAGGAAGAAACATTAAGTAAACAGAAAATACGTGTAAAATAAACAGGTAAGTGTCTCATTTGTAAGTTTGTCTCCATGTCTGAAGTTTCACCTTCTTTACCTCTTTCTCAGGCATTGTCTGAGGTTCACGACCCCTTCAGCGACATCCTGGATGATTACGAGGAGGGGGAGCAGCCTCCCCGGGGAAACCAGGACACGTACTGGTCAGAGAAGGACCGCCTTGTGATTGGCCCATGTCAGGGCCTGATGAAGGCGTCGGCGGCTTGCCTGAAGAAGCTGCTGTCTGCTGTCAGAGCCAACGGGGACATCAACACCACACACGCCATCGCACAGCTCGACGACCTGGCTGATATTAGCAAGGACATAAGCCCGGGGTAAGCCCTCACACACGTGGGTAGAGGTGGTTAGATTGTGATGGAGACTTAAAGTCACTCCACAATTATGGAAAAAATGTTTGGAAAATGTTTTTTTTTCAATATTTTATAAAACATTGTCTTCAATATCCTAAAATTGAGCAGGAAAAACCCAAAAACTTTTTCCTTAAGTTCAGCTGATATATGTCTTGAAATTGATAGATTCTAAATGTTCTGGAGTTATATTCAGAAATTTTGATGAAAGGATAAACATGTTCTTCATGTCCAAGGAGTCAAACATTATCTGAAGATCATTCCTTATGTGCTGTTTATGATGAACATAAGCCGTCACAGGATAAATCAGATTTTTCCTCTAATACCTGTCTCTTTTTCTCTTCAGTGTTGATGACTTGGTTCTGTGTATGTATCCACCCATGGACTACGTCAGTGTGGAAAGCCACGTAAGGAACTAAGAATCAACAGTCTGTAGTTTATGCCGCAGCTCAATATTTAATTTGGTGTTTTGACACACATTTAATTAAAAAAAAGCATTCCAGAAATATGTATTCTTGAGGTTTTTATCTAAACTCTTAAAATCTCTGGAAGTTGCATATTGTGATTACAAACTGAAGATGTGTGTTCTTTGGTCTGGGTCTTGCAGGGAGATCAGTTAATAGAATAAAGCACAGTAAGAAACAAATTGTTGCTAAAATCATACACGCATGGAATAAACCACTTAAAATGCAAAGGATGTCAGTGTGCCTTCATTCTCTTTATATCGAATAAATCCGGAATTTGTTAAAGCATGAGCCTCACAACATTCACTGAACTGAATCCAGAGTCTATTCTCTTGTAAAAACCCTTGTTTCAGTTTTCACCTGAGGGGTAGGCGGTGTGGTTCCAGTCTCAGTTCGGTGGAAATTCAGCAATTAATACAGTTGTGACATGATAGGTAATCTTGGATGACTTAACATCAGAATTCCAATGCAATCTTTATGTGACAACATCTCCAAACATTCATTCACTACACTTTTTCTGAAGAACCTCCCTTCCATAGGTTGATCAATCTCATATTTGTTAACCTATTTAAATAGTAAGCCACATTAAAAAATAAACACTAGAAGCCTTTCGCTGCATCCAAATATGATGTTATTGCCCAAATTTGTTATTGCCTGTACATTATTAGTCCCAAAGATTTTCATTTTACATTTTTTTGTTAGATGTAATGATCTTGAGAAAGATCTAAAGAAAAATGATCGCTCACTTTGAAGTTATGCAAATTTTTCTTTTCTTTGCAGGTGTCAAAATTGGCCATGCTGCTAAAGAAAGTTCTGGAGATAATCAGGTAACTGTTTGTCAGAACCAGGTCTTTCAAAAGCTTAAAGAAGCCATTAATAAGTTATATGGTTATTTTCCTGTACTGTAAATTTGGTCTTGATTTAATTTCAATGAAACATCAATAGAAAGCAGCCTCCATCTCCACATGTGCATTTTTTCTCTGCATTAAATTAATAGAATAAAAATAATCCCTAAACTGAGATTTCAGATTCTATCAAGTCTTTGGGTGTGAAACAATTGAAGTAACAGATTGTGTACGTTCTATCAACAAGCAATGAGGGAACACAAAATAATTATGAGTAATCAGGAAGTTTTTGACGGTGGGAAGAAAGTCAGATGTCTTATGCAAAAGTCACAGGGCAGGTCTGAAAACAATTTCCAACTGAAGTTTCGTAACTTGATCAGAGCTGCTGATAATAGATGAAACAAACATGCCTGATTGTTACTGTGTCTTGTCCACGCCCTTCCCTGCTCCACCAGGACCAGTCATTTGTGTGGTGAGACAGAGCTGACCTGGGTTCAGTTTTTGGATGGAGCTGTCAATCACAACTTGCAGAAAGCCAGAGATCTTATACAGCAAGATACCTAGTGCATGTCAACTTTTCCTTCAGATGCATTGAGTGAAGAGTGTGTGTACGTGTGCGCGTGCATGTGCTTGTAGGCCTGCATATCTTTTGTATGCATTATACCTGCAGTGCATGGATTTCTAACATGTGCCACCATTTCAACAGACACTTACATGTATCACAATAAGAGCTCCAGCTTGAAGCCATAGGTCTCAGAATGAGTTTAGCTGTAGAACATCAATCATTTGAATTAAAGTCATGCCAAACCACAAACTGCTTCTGGAACCACTTCTTTCAACTGCTGAAATATGTCAGATTGGCAGGCTTTAGACACATGCTGAGGATTTATTAGCGTATATGTTGTGTTTTATCACGCAAACAGTATGAAAACTGTTGTGGAGGAGTTCAAACTTTAATACATAGACACACCAACAGAATAATTAATCTCTCTTGAACTTTCGGGAACGCCAGCATTTATACACTACATAACCATGCCCCCGAAGCCCTTAAGTCCCTGGGTGAGAGGCCACACCTTTCAGTGTCTGCCAACTGTATTACTTTTTAATTATTTCAACCCATTTATTTTGAGGACGTGATAGAAAAAAATAAACAATAAACATTACATTTCAGCTATATTTTAAAGTCTAACTGAGCTGATGTCGGACTTCATTGTTGCTTTGAAATAAAATTATTATCTACTGAACTACTGTATACACATTCATTCATATACTGTATTGTCTACAAAATGCATTCTGGTTAAGCTGTGTATTTAAAAGTCTCAATTTTATAATTTCATCCTCATCTTTCCTGCACGAAATAATGCAGTTGCCTGCAGAATTCCAACGAACAAAGATTTTCTGTTCAGTTACAAGCAAAAGTTATTTATATTCAAATTAAAGCCCCTGAAAAATGTGTTACTCTTGAGTCATATTTGCATGATTAATTAAGAATTTGACTCAAAATCCCATTACCTCACGCTGGTGCTGATTGGTCCTCCAACAGTATCAGATTTTGTCATCTGGACACCATAATGGTCATTCGATTAAGAAAACATGTTTAGTGTATATACATCACCTTCTGTCATGAGTCTCGTTACCTCCACAAAATGAAGTACATTTAATTACAAAAGGTTATTTATCAGGATTAATCCACAGCGACCATGACATAAATCCAATGGGATTAAAATTTCAAAAAGACAATTGACAGCCCTAAATTTGAGTATATGAACTAGCATAAAAATAAAAACTAAACATTTTTTCCTGATACTTCCTTACATTTGATAGAAACGGTGAAAGTACATCCAATATGTTGTCTGAAATGCTTTTGAAAGGTTGCATTGAACATGGAACTAAATAAAATGGGCCGTTTGAACTAAAAAGTGTCTTGCAGAAAATATGTGAATATAAAAGGATCAAACTATTAACTTAGTTCTCCTTACCTCCTTTTATGAACCTTTTTTTGGGCAACATTACCAGCGCAATGTAAGAACATTTTCACAGCCTTTGAGGTACGACGGGCAAACGCAATGGAATAAAAAGAAATGACTGGCATTTAACACAGTGTATAAAAAAAACACAAATTTGCAAAGATGCTCTCAAAAGACATTTGCTTTTTACCACTTTTGGAAAGGTTGTAGGCTTAATTATTGGGGTATTATATCATGTGCCAAGAGGCACGGGTGGAATGGAATTGGAAAAGAATCCAAATAATTCCTGAAAATAAAAGATCTTTCACACTGGCAAAAAATAAAATGGATATATGTCATCTATAATTTCTGTGCGGCAAGGTACTGGTCCATGGCTCTCTGCTGTGAACTTCCCCTGCTTTTAAAGCGATATCAAACACTACATATACTGTAGGCTGCATAAACCACACACTGTGCTACAAATGTTTGTTTCTAGACCAATCCGGTTTTCTTCTCGGCTTCAGGTAAAAGTACTTACTAGATAAAAAAATCCAGCGTACCAAGATGTAGGTTGGGCTTCACAGGTACAGGAAGTAAACAGCCAGTGGCATCGCTGTATCTGTCAGTGCTTTGTCTGTAGAGAGAGAAGCAACTCGAACCATGGCAACGCCGGTCAGGAACTCCAGTAAGTGTTTTACAGTGTATTATTACCTGTAACAACTTAAACCACATCTGCTCACATGGATTTCACTGTCATATGTGTGTATTTATCTTTCCTGTTTTTTTTTGTTTTTTTTTCTCCTCTAATGTTGCTGCTGCAACACCCGAATTTCCCCTATGGGGATCAATAAAGTATTATCTTATCTCATCTTATGTTATTATGATACACATGCATGACGGCAGCTATGTGAAGTCTCAATAACATTCTGTGATGCTTAAAAACATGTTGGGCATTCGATATTAGCTTGGACTTGAAATCATCTGCCGTGATAAGAATAAATTGAAAGTGTACTGCCATTAAAAATAGTAATTTGATGGCTGGGGTTAAAGACTGGAGAAACTGGATTAGAAATACTGTTGTTGAAGATAGCTTAAAAAAAATGTATCTCAAAGTGATGGATTATTACTGTTCATCCGTGTTGCTATTTCGGCATTGCTGTAAGATTTTGCGGTATATTATTTTCCATATGGTTGCTTTCTCTGAATACAGAAGTGAATTGGGGTCATTCTGAAGATAAGATAAGATAAGATAAGGTAAGATAAGATAAGATAAGATAAGATAAGATAATACTTTATTGATCCCCATAGGGGAAATTCGGGTGTTGCAGCAGCAACATTAGAGGGAAAAGAAAAAGAAAACTATATGATATATATATGTGTGTGTGTGTGTGTGTTTGTGTGTGTGTGTGTGTGTGTGTGTGTGTGTGTGTGTGTGTGTGTGTGTGTGTGTGTGTGTATACACATACAATATACACATACACATATATACATACACATTTACATATGGATAGCACAAAAAAAAGCCTTCAAAGTGACAACGTGACATTGAAATAATACCCTGTGGTGGACACTAAAGGGTGTGGCCTCTCACCCAAGGGCTGATGGCTTAGGGGGGCATGGTTACAGGGGGGTACATATACTGATGTTCCTGAATGTTCGGGAGAAGTGAATTACTGTGTTGGCGTGTCCACGCCTTAAAGTTTGAACCTCTCCACAACTCCATTGTCATATTTCCTCGCCAACCCTAAACAACCCAGTTGAAAGTAAAACTCCATGTCATTACTGCAGATGAATACTCCACCAATAAGGACATGTAAGAGTCAACGTTGTAGTTAAAAGGATATTGTATTTTTTTTCTTTTTATTATTTTACAAGGACAATCAAGTTCCACCTTGTAACTATGATCTGAAGTAGTAGTAGTAGTAGTGTAACTATGAAGGTCAGGAAATTTAAAGTTGTGTCAAAAGCAACTTTAAAACAAGCCAATGTCAATAGTAGCTGGTGTGTATTCTGAATGAAATCAGCCTGTGAGATATGTTTTTAGTCACAGGACTTAAATGACAATGAATTTGTAATAATGATTATATACTCTGCATGCAAAATAATGAGCTAGCCACATTTTCCAGCCCCATGACTATAAAGCCCAATATCTGCTGAATGATTGATCAGGTTATAAAATTGATTGATGCAAATCTAATGTGAGTTGAAGGGAATCACATTAACTGCTATAAACAATAAACAACCAAAACTAAGCCTCCTGTTTTAGACTCTTCAATCAGCACTTCTGTCTTAATTAATGATATCAATCTTACAAACATTCAGTATCTATACCACTCCTCCTGCACTTGGGGTTGCAAGGGTGCTGGAGCATATACCAGCTGCCACTGAGCAAGAGGTGGGGTAAAGCCTGGGCCAGTCGTCAGATTCGGCATTCAAATCACAGGGCCACATAAAGAGACCATTCACTCTGTCATTCACACGTCAGGAAAATTTAGGATGTCCGATACTGCATGTTTTTGTATTGTCGGGGGAAACCAGAGAGCGCAAAGGATCCCCCGCAGACATGAGCAGAACATGCAAACTCCCTGTCTGGATTGAACCAGGAACCTTCTTGCTTTGAGGTGGAAGTACTAACCACTGTTTTATGGTGCTCAAACCTTTCTGGAGAAAATATGGCATCTATGTTTGCAGGGATAAGCTGAATATCTGAAATCATTGAAGATAGAAAACACAGGTTTTTCCATGAGAATAACAGGTGAAGTCTGGCACACCCTCCCCTAATGGTTTTATCTTAAGTTATAAAGACTACCCAGGATCTTGAGTTTTAGCTTGACTACTTTTATTTTGTGCAAGAGTGATTAATATTTGAAGGTAGTCCAGGAAAAAAAGGTAATTACCAACATATTAAGACCAACATGTTAAGACTACATCTGTAAAACCATAGTGAGACACACGGCTGTCGAAATACTTCTCTAAGGTTACAAAACAACAAAACAGACTTGGGGGAATTGCAACACTCATATGAATCAAAACATATATATTCAAATTCTGTTGTACAACCTCAAACACATCCCTGCACACACTTTAGTTGTCATCTAATTTGCAAGGATTTCTGTGTGAGATTCCTGTCAAGAAGAATATTCTCGTTATAATCCTTAACTAAGGGCTGGATCATTCTGACAATCCTTGACATTTGTGAATGGCAGAGTGTTTTACTGTTGTTATTATCTTCTTCAGTCTGGTTTAGACCAGATCAGCAGATGATCACACTCAAAATCCTGATCTGGTCCAGAATATCTTTACATGGAAGAGCATATAATGAAAGATCCGGGCACATGAATCCATGGGATTAGTATTAATAAGTACATCTTTAAATGTTTTACCTCTATTTGATTCATTTTATCAGGAGGATGAATTTGTTTTATTTTTTTACATGTCTTGCAGTCTTTGGCCAGGTGGACATCCACAGTAAGATGAACAACACGGAGCATCGGACCAATGAAATCTCAGAGGATCAGCTTGTTGTGCGGCGAGGCCAGCCCTTCACCGTGACCCTTAACCTGATGCAACCTTTCAACACCAACCTTCACCCTCTAACCATCACTGCTGTGACTGGTGGATAACAAGAAAAAGCTCTTAACTAATATTTGATTTAATTAATTTAAAGCAGCGCTGGTTCAACAACAGTCATTAATTGATTTAATGGATGTAATTTAATTGCTGATTTTGATCATTCTTTTTTCTGGTAATCCCACGATTATCAAGAAAATTGTTACAGGTTTATCATGTTTTTTTGCCCATTCTAAACTACATTCTTGGCCATTATGTCAGTAATTGATTAGGGGATATACAGCCAATTTTGTTTTTGTCAACAATTTACAAGTTTTGAAAGTGAGTGATTGTAAATGAACCCATGGTATTTTCCATGACCTGAAAAAAAACAACCAAGAGAATTAGGAAGAAAGAACTCATATTACATTCAACAGGTTAAATTAGTAAATGGTGATCACACTGAAATAAATGGTTCATCATTTCACAGGGAGACGGTGATTAAACATGGGAGATTTTGAAGTCACTCAATGACTATCATTCTGTCTCCAGGGATTCAACCTGCTGAAGACCAGGGCACAAAGTCATGCTGCAGAATACCGGATGACAAAGAGACATCTGTGTCAGCCAAGGCAGTGTGGAAAGTGAAGTTGGAAAGAAGTTCCTCCCTCGAGAGAGAAAGCCTGACCCTGATCATCTGCCCCTCTGCTGATACTCCTATCGGGAAATTCAAGCTGACAGCAAAGATACAGGATGAAGAGATTCTGTTAGCCTGTCCTGTAGTCCTGTTTAACCCCTGGTGTCCTGGTAAGTGTAAATATTTCTATTTCTATGTGTCTTTTGATTTTCCGCCATGTCATCAATCCAGCTGTGTTTGTGTGTTGGGGAGGCACCAGTCCATCGGTTGTCAGTCCATCCACGCATCTATTGACCCACCTGTCTTTCTTTCCATCCGTCAGTTAACTTTCTGTTATGTCTAGACAGTATTTCCTTCATTTCATTCATCTGTCTGTGGGGGAGTGTTTCCATCCATCTGTGTCTCCTTGCAGAGGACTCAGTGTTCCTGTCAAATGAGGAGCATAGGAAAGAGTATGTGTTGAATGAACAAGGAATCATCTTCACAGGAAGTGAATTTTACATCCATCCTATTCACTGGGACTTTGGTCAGGTATGTTTGACCAGCGAAACATAGACCGGATCCAGACCTGAATTCACTGTGTCTCTACCCTTGTGCTTTTCTTTGACCAGTTTGAGGAGAACATGATGGAGATTTGCATGAAAATTTTGGATTTGAGCCATAACCACCTGGAAGACCCAGCTAAGGACTTGTCTTGTCGTTGTGACCCAGTCTATGTGGGGCGTGTTGTCAGTGCCATGGTACAACCCTTAATCAAGCTTTTCACTGATAGTTTGTCGCCACACGGAAAAAATATATACCCAGACTGTGAGCAAAGAGTGGAATAGAATCCTTATCCTTTTAAAAGTGCACAGTTACAAGATGTCCCAGAAAAATTATATAAGTAGAATGATATCACTTGAGAAATGCATGTAAAATACTTAAAAATACCAAGAAGTGACCCGTCAATTAGGAAGCCATTAATGAAACTGAACTGAAAAAATGATATATAAAAATAAAAAAGAAATGACAAAAAAAATGCAAATTAAATGTGCAATATTAGGTTTTTTTTGCAAAACTTAGAAGGGGCCAATACAGGAAAATCAGAATATACCTGAAATCTTTAATAATGAAAAAGAAAGCAGAAAAAACTAATGAGGATTCTTGGCTTTTTTCTCTCATGCAACATTTCTGAGGACAGATAAACTCATTGGATGACAGTGGGGTCCTGGAGGGATCCTGGGAGGGGAACTTTGCAGATGGGTTCCCCCCAAGCCACTGGAGTGGCAGCAACTCCATCCTGCAGCGCTGGTTCAACAACAGTTTCCAACCAGTCAAATACGGACAGTGCTGGGTGTTCGCTGGTGTGATGTGTTCAGGTACCATCTGGATTGTCAGGCTTTGCGTGACAGTAAATAATAAAATAAAATAAATAAATAAAAATGTATTGATCTCCATCAGGAAAACTTGAGTATTCAAATATAAATCCAAGGCAGACGCTGGTGGACAAACACAGTTGCATCAATAATATGGAGGCATATAATGAACATCATTCAAATTAAAATGCATTACCAGAATGCTTTTCTATTTTCAGAATGTGGCTGCATATAATGACTCGCAAATAAAATGAGCAATAGGTAATCCAAACTGCATTTTCATTTTCTTCTTCCATGCTACTCATTCTGTGACGTCATCCAAATGAAATGCTTAAAACGTTTACAATTTAATTTTTTAAACTTACCCAGCAAACCCCAGCAAATCGTTAACAAATTTGGGTCAGTCAAATGTAAAGTTAAAATGCATCAGCAGAAATTCTTTTTTAATTTTTGAAATGTGGCTGTAAATTTTGGACTCATAAATGAAAAGAGTAATAATAATAAAAAGAGTATGTTCTTTGCTTTATCATTTGGATTAAGTCACCGAATGGGCAGTCTGGAACAGGAAAATGAGTTTGGATTACTAATTACTCATTTTATTTATGAGTCAAAGTATGCAACCACATTCTGGACATTAAAAGAATATCACTAATGCATTTTAATGTGAATTCTGATAATTATCTGCTTCCATATATTAGTGGCTGCAGTTTGTATTGATTAGAGGCGTCTCAGCCAATCCCCCTAGTGGCCCCAGACAGAAATTGAGGCTTACATAAATTAAATAATTCATTAAAAATCATGTAAAGATGTTAGTGGAAAAAAAAATCCAAAACATATTTTGGGCAATGGGAAAATTGGAAATTTAAAAAGTGAAAACCATTTAGAAAACTTTTTAAAAAATATCTAAACATTTAATTTTCTTTTTTTAGGCTTTCAAAAGTGTAAATAAATGCTATACATTACATACACTGACCCTGCAGTTTACTTGTATAAAAGAATAACAAAGAACAAAAGAAATTTTATCTGCATGTTGAAATGAAATAAATTGTTGTTAGACTCATATACATGTCTATCACTGAAAACACACACACATAAGGTGACTCAGAAATTTAGAGTGACAGCTGACAATATGTCTATGAATAGCGTCTCCTCAGTTAAACCTTGCAATCATGTCAGATTCTCCACCTTAAAATTCCATCCATCCATCCATCCATCCATCCATCCATCCATCCATCCATCGTCTGCCTTTTATCCTTGTCAGGGTCGCGGGGCATGCTGGAGCCCTTCTCACCTGTCATCAGGTGAGAGGCAGGGTACACCCTGGACTGATCGTCAATCAGTCGCAGGGCCACATATACAAACAACCATTCACCCTCTCATTCAGGACAATTTTCTCAATCTTCCAATTAACCTGCTGCATGTTTTTGAACTGTGGGAGGACACCGGACAACCCAGAGACACCCCACGCAGACACGCGGAGAACATGCAAATTCCACACAGAAGTGTCCCCTGTCGGGATCGAATCACAGTCCTTCGTGCTGTGAGGCTGAAGCGCTGACCACTGCGCAACTGTGCCGCCCCACCTTGAAATTCCTCTCCAGTTAATCCAATCTAAAATACTGAGATCATTGAATGAATGAGAATGAACAATTTGTGAAATTGTGAAATTTATCAGACGGGGCAGGTCAGTGGTGTTAACTCAAGTAAGGTCTGGCTCATGGATTTATTCCCACGTAGTGGCTGTCAGTTTGACTTCAGATCCGTTTTACTCCCTCAGAATAAACAACATCCAGTGCTGCTAGTTTTGAATGATCTAAAGGAGAAAAAAAAACAGCTTCAACGTCAACACAATTTTATAATTTCAATTTTCAACTTTCCGTCTTCAGTGCAATTAAATTTGACTTTTGTTCAGGTGGCTGTAGACACTTTTCACTGCAGACACCTTTCACATGCATTCCAGTGATGCGTCTCCTGGGGATCCCCTGCCGCGTTGTCACCAATTTCCAGTCAGGCTATGATGAACACTGCAATCTGACCATTGATATTTACCATGCCGACTTTGATGTGGAACCCCAAGAAAACGATGACAGCATCTGGTGAGATTACAGCGTTGACGAAATGACCAAAACTTCCATGTGTAATTTGATTTCCTTCATGTAAACAGTGTGTTGTGGTAAACTACAATACCTTTAAATAATTTGCGAACATTATCCATTTAAAAAACAAAAACTGAAAAACTGAAATGATTTGGAGAAATAGCCACATGTAGCTTTTTGGAGAGCTAAGAGGAAGTGTTGATCCATCCATCCATTAATCCATTTTCTACCACGCATCTGGGGTTGGGTGGTGGGGTCAGCAGCTGAAGAAGAGCCACTTAGTTCAGCCCCTCTGGGGGGTTCCCAAGGCGTTCCCAGGCCAACTGAGAGACAGTCCCTCTGACCTATCCTGGGCCTTCCTCAGGGGCCTCCTCCAGTTTGGACATGCCCAGAACACCTCACCAGGGAGGCATCCAGAGGGCATCCTGACCAGATGCCTGAGCGCCCTCATCTGGCTTCTCTCGATGTGGTGGAGCAATGTCTAGTCTAGCCCCCTCACGGATGACCGAGCTCCTCAACCTGTCTCTTGGGGGAACCCTACAGAAGAAAGTCATTTCAGCCACTTGTATCTGTGATCTTGTTCTTTCAGTCACTACCCACAAAAGTTCCTTCTAAATATATCTCACGCTACTATTAGGAGTTTTATTAAAGTCCTACACAATATAAATCCTATGTTTTGTGGCAGGAACTTCCATGTTTGGGTCGAAGCCTGGATGAAGCGGCCCGACCTGCAAAAAGAGGACAAATATGACGGCTGGCAAGTTCTGGATCCAACGCCACAGCAGGAAAGTGGCGGTAAACTCTTCCTCCATCATAACATTAAAATTGTAGTACAGGGATTTTGGAGAAAGTATATCGATAATTTTATTTTCAATTGAGGTAATGGTGTGTACTTTGAAAATATGGTGTGTTTTAAAAATTGTGCAGCAGTTGTTATGAGATGTTAAGGTTTCAGTAAGCAATCTATTTCTTTAAATACATGTCTTTTTTTTTTATTAAAACCCACTCCAGGCATGTAAATAAAACTATAAAGAAAAATATTCTGATGTTTTTGATATGATGAATTTTGCAAGATATTACTACCACTACAAAAGTTGAAAATGTCACCCATTCCTTCCACTTATAAAAAAGTCATAGTATTTCTATGAATTCAATGACACTAATGAAAACTTCAAGCAAAGAAATAATTATATGTGGGGAAACACAGAGGATTAAACTGCTAAAATTATGTAAAAAAATGTATTTACACTCATTAGCATAAAATAAATGAAGCAAAAAACAAATAAACAAGAAAAACAGCAATAAGTAACCACAAAGAGTGTCAGAAAGGGGAAACATTTTTCAAAATTTTACTTTCAATATAAGCATTTTTAGATATGCTTATTTAATGATCAAATCAGTAATGCTGTATTTCATTTCATTTAAGTTACTTGAAATTGAAATTCCTCCTTGTTATGGAAGAACTTGCAAGAAATTCTCAAAAACAATTTGAATGAAATGACTTAGTGGATAATTAGCATGAAATGATGAGTGGTTGAAGATGGATGGATGGATGGATGAATGTGAATCAATGAAAAGTAAATACAAATCCTGATCATGCATTCTGTTTGTGTGCCTGACTTATCATAAAATCTGACTAATTTTCTTCTTGTTTTTGATGCATGTGGTTTGAGTGTTGTTGTCTACGGCATTTCAGGTCTGTACTGCTGTGGTCCAGCGTCTGTGAGGTCTATATTAACCGGAGACATTGACCTGCAGTATGATACCCAATTCATGTTTGCTGAGGTCAATGCTGACTGTGTTGACTGGCTGGTCTGTCTGCCCTACAACAACACAAACATCAAAGCATTAGTTTATCAGTTTTTATCTTGTCTAATGTTGCTCTTTTGTGTGTGCGTGTGTGTGTATGTGTGTATGTATGTGTGTGTGTGTGTGTGTGTGTGTGTGTGTGTGTGTGTGTGTGTGTGTGTGTGTGTGTGTGTGTTTGTGTGTGTGTGTGTGTGTGTGTGTGTGTGTGTGTATGCTTTTCTGTCTGTGTTCCTTTTGGGCAGGTGAAAAGTGACGGTACAAAAGTGCATCTCCTCTCCCACACTGCAAGAGTCGGTCGGTTCATTTCCACAAAAGCTATAGGCTCCAATGATAGGTCAGACATCACTAACTCCTACAAACACACTGAGGGTATGTTTAAACACAACATGCACATGTAACTAACATGAACTTAGATTGTTTACAAAGAAAGACTTTCTTACCTTGCTGAGATCTACAAATATACTGAAGGTGAATTGAATATTAAGGGACAGAATATTCATCCGATTTGTTCTGACAGGGTCGGTAATGGAGCGGACCATTTTCAGATATGCCCTCAGCAGAAACATCTATGAGGAAAAAGGAAAGGAAGATGTGGAGGGAGGAGAGGCTGCTGACAGCTGGGAAACAAGTGATGAGACTTCTCCTCCGCAACTATTCTTACGTTTCGAAGAGGTGGGTGTAGTCAGCTGACTTTGTGCTTAAACACCCGATTGCTGACATGCTGGCTCAAGAAGATATTTTTCAATCAAAGGGGTGGTTGGAGTTTGTTGGGATCCGGCTGCTGCTCATCAAGCAGCAGCCATGCAGGAGTGAAATCCAGTAGGTGGGAGTCAGTAGGCCTTTTCGGCTGAGAATAAGAGGAGCGTTCGGGGCCAGATTGTTGCGTCGCACACCCTACCTCACGTCTTGTCCCTCCCTCATGGCTCACTGCTCCCCGCAAGGTCCTCCGTCTCGGCCCATTCCCCGCAAGGTCCTGCCTCAATTAAGTCCTTGAATACCTGATCTCCTGGTAGTGTCCTTGCATTTGGGTCAGATCACTTTACATATGACAGAGCTGGGACTTAAAAATTAAAACAGTGAGACACCTCAATGTTACTGTTAAGGTTCTGAGTCATCCAGGTCAATCAGTCAAATCTTGTTTTTTATTATTGGATAGTGCAAGCCTATTTATAATAAAGTTACAATACCTACTGACAAAAATGAATGAATAAATGTAAAATGGTGGATACGTTATCAACCTCAAACACGGGGATATCTGGACCCAAAGTAATTGTTGCTGCATAGTCTTCAAAGGGCGAGGAACAATTAGGAACAGACAGTTTTAATGTGTGGTGAGCTCATGTGCCACATTTATTCCATTAGAGTGAATCGTGTTTTAAGCATAATTCTTCACACTTAATTCAATGAATGCAAAGTATCTCACAAAAAACCTCTGGACTAAAAAGAATTGTTATTCTAAAGCTTCAATCATGCCCTCATATAAAACCTTACTCTCGTTGCATGATAGTTGTTTGTTGTTGTTTGTAGTTGTTTTTGCTTCAGGAATCTGTCCAAATGAGTATCAATGGAACATAAGTATAACTTCAGCTTGTCAAATATTTCTGAAACCTACCTTCACGCCGCCCTCTTTCTTCTATGAACAGTTAAGTCACAGTCTCTCCCAGCGCCATTCAAATTCTATGTAGCCACCTGACCATAATGTACTTGAACTGCGCTCTCAGATGGGCCAGGTATAACAGCAACACCTAGTGGTACCAAGTATTATCCCAAGACTTTGGGCGACCTACGTGTGGAAGTAAGTGATTTTAAAAATAGGGGACTCAAAATCTAATCGTGTAACACATGGAACAGTGATTGACCGGAGATAAAAATTAGACCTAAACGACAGTAAGTTATTTTTTTTTTTCTTAAAAAAGAAACATGTTGATTTAGGAAAAAATGGGATGAAAACTAGTTGAATTGAACAAATTCTTCCTTGGTTATTTCAAAATGTTCATATTGACTCTTATTTCTTATTCTTATCATTATTCTTATTCTTATTCTTATTTATTTGTCTTATTTCTTAACTCTACCATCGATACTCTTTTATTTTGGTATTTTGTGATATATTACTTGAACATTGAATGTGTTTTCATGTCAATTTTATGTTAGCAGTGTTTATCACAACAACAATTGCTTATTGATATTATTGTCATTGTTGTTGTTGTTAGTAATCAAAAAGAAATAGTAGTAATATCAAAAGTAAATATTCTTTCTTCTTTATTATGTCCCCCCTCATCCTGTCACTATGGGTTCTCCAGGTATCGGCCCCAGTGTATGGGAAGGATGTGGAAATGAAGCTGATTCTTCACAGTGACATCAGCTTCTCCAGGCTGTTGACGATCAACATACACGTCTATGCCAGGAAATATAACACCTCCCTGATGACAGATGTCCTTAATAGAGTGGAGGAGCAGACACTAGAGCCTGGAAAAGGTGAAGGGCAGACAATTATTGACTCGATTTCTGACAGCTTCAGTCATATTTGTTTAAAATTCTCCCTGTCTGTCCTCCACAGAGCTGTCCATCGCCATTCATATCCCTGTCAAGTCCTACTACAAACTCATGAAGGAATTCGACAGTCTGAAGATGTCAGCCATAGTGTCGGACAATGACAGACCTGATCACATCTTTCTGGCTGAGGAGAATGTGGTGCTGCAAGATCCCCCCATCGGTGTCTCTGTGAGTACATAAGTGCTTACCTTCATGAGAAGAAATGGCCAAATCCTCATTGAGAAATTACCTAGAGTTACTAACTTCAATAAAAAATCCAAGCCATTACCTAAAATTCAGAAAGAAGTAATGTAACAAATATGAATGCATTACCAGATATATTTGTAAAATAGCATGAATTGATCTCAGAATAAATGGAAAATCAACCAAAAAACAGTAACAAATAAACAAAGAATAGAAAAGAAAAAGAAAAATTGCACACCTCTTTCTTATATTTACAACTAATGGACAGCATAAACTGGTTTACTGAGCGCATAAAAGGCACATGTAGAGTGTATATAAATATATTAATAATAGGAATGTGCGTTGCAGGCTCAGGGTCCACTCACACTGCACAATGAGGCCCGTGGGCAGGTGATTTTTGCAAATCCAGTCCAGGAAACACTGGCGGACTGCAGTTTGACTGTGTCTGGAAGTGGACTCATGAAAGAGGATCTTGAAATAAGGTGTGTGTCTGTGTACTTGTGATTTGTCTGTGTTACAATGTTTGGTAAATAGTGCATGCTTGACTTTTCACATGAAGGCTTCATCATAAATATTTGTAATTTGCATAGCAGTAAATTCCCCTTTCAATCTAAATTTTAAAAGTAATCAACATATGGAGCTTAGAAAAATAAACCAGTTTTAAAAGTACTCAAAATCAGTAATATATCATGAAGAAAACAACTGCAAATTAGCAGCAATTTTTTTTCTTAAAATTGCCAAAAATTTTCTTAAAATCTAGAGGAAATGAAGAAGAAATCAATCACAAATTACATGATAATTGTCATGAAATTACCCAAAAATGTGCAGCAAAGCAGACAACAGATCATTGCTGCTGTTTCTATTTTTTTTTCATTTTTTTCATGAACTATGTCTGAAAGAAGCTTTAGGTGATGCATACTGTTTATTACAAGAAAAAGGATTTGTTGTTTTTTTATCTTTAAAAACACTTGTCTTTGGATATGTTCAAAGTGCAACCCGCAAACAAACCCTGCTGAATCTTGTTCTTCCAAACTCTTAGGCTTCCAGACTTGTTGCCAAACACCCGTACTCGTGTTCAGTTCTTCTTCACTCCACACAAGGCTGGAGAGAAGGTCCTGGCCGCTAACTTCTCCTGCTCCATTTTAAAAGATGTCAAGGGGAGCTGCTCTGTCCAAATCCTGCCATGAATGTAGCCACTGAAATCTCGGATTTCACATAACAAAACATCAACTCATCAGAATGCAACTTCCATTATTTTTTCCACCAGCATGGCTAAAAATCATTCATCATTTCAAAATGTAATAAATCGGTAGGCTACAAGACTAAACTGTTTTTGTTTCATTGTATATTCCAAGGAGTGGATAGTAAAATAGGAAGTTATCTCTTTACTTTTTTATAGGTAAGAAAGTGGTTGAGACCCACTGAAAAAAAAGCAAATTGCTATTTTAATGTAATCGCACAATGACAGCTGGGATAGGCTCCAGCGTCCCCGCAACCCTGACTGCAGGATAAGTGGTAGATAATGGATGGAGGAAAATAAGTAAATATGCCATTTGATTATTTTGATTAATTTGATAATTCAACCATATTAAATGCAAGAAAGGATAGGATCCTTTCCCCCAAATCAGAAGATGTATGGTATAATGCTAGAGAAATAGTAACCCATTTCAAGAAAATAAAGTGAGGACATACAACTAATGCCATTTTAGAATAATAAGAAATCAAATCAAGTACAGGAATTAAAGGGATCCCCGGTTGCAAAGACGTTGTTGACCTATTTGATCAATATTTGTATAAAACGATAATAAAAATCTCTTAACAAATTGTAGTTTGTATAAAATTGAAAAAAGAAAATCACCTGCAGGCTGCCATTGTTGTTTTTAATCATAATGCTGAGTCGTGGCATCATGAGGTTGCACTGGGCCCAGCCCCATTCCTTGATGCCATTTGGACCTGACAGAGACGTGAGCGAGGATGGATAAAGCTAAAGACAGGAGTCAAGTTGAGCTACAGAAAGGATACGAACAAAGATGCAAAGAGGCAAGAGGTAGCAAAAGTCGCTGGTGTGTGTGTGGCAACTGAGTTTCTATGCTAACAGAGAGGGAGCGTCTGTTGTAAGTAGCTCCGCTCTTTATTCATTCGCTCTTCACTATAGACTTATGGGCCGCTGTGCTGATTGACCTGGTGACTCATCGTCAGCTTCCTCTGTGATCGTGCCGGTGCCCGGTCTTTTGTCATCAGATGCTGCTTCTGCAGTCGTGGATTGTTGACATCCTCGCAGGACAGTATCCAGCATCTCCTGCCTGTCTTCAAGCGGGCATCACTTGTTTCCCGAGAACCTTTTGTAAGCTTCTGTCAAAACTGTAGGTATGGTATTTCGCTTTAGTTAGTTAAAACAATGCAACCTGTTTACATCATCAACCCAGCATACATTGCGCTAGTAAAATGGCTGCGCCCTTAGGATAAATATGTGTTGTAGATGGCGATTTTTAAAGATATAACAATTATTTGTGCTCTTTTCAACACATTCGAGCATGGGGCAGCATTATTTATGCCAACTAGTCCTCGGGGGGGAGTTCCCCTTCATAAAAGGCGAGTAAAGGTCACCTTCTTCAGAGACCTAAGGAATCATTAAAAACAAAAATATTGAAAAGTAAAACAAAATTGACCAATTTACAGGAAAATTAGAGAACAATTTCTACAATTATTCCAAACAAAAGGGGAAATTACGAGTGAGCAAAATACTTTAACTTTTGCAACACTGTATTTTACAATAAGATACTCATTCGCTAGAAATGCAACCGAGAGTTGTGAAAGTCGTCTATCTTGCGAACCAGTGCAAAATAACAAACGCGTAGGTTCCAGTTCCTCTTGGGTAATGTTCCCGACTTTATTCATTTTCTCTCCGTCCTCACACTGTCCGTCGAGGCGTCAAAATAGAAGCTCAAGGCATCGATTGTGGTTTCAACTTATATCAGGGATACAAAAAATATTATAATTAAAATAAACCTATAACACGGATAAGATCCGGAAGATATATTACAGAACTTGTGGCCCTGGACAACCGTCTTCAAAAAGAAATGTCAGCGAGAAAGTAACAAAAAGAGAAAAAAGGAAGGTGATGAAAATTCTAAAAAATAAGTTAAACTCAATACAAATGCTCAATACGGATGTCAATTATACAAAAGTGTGTTAATCAAAATATCAGGACTGCCCGCATCGGTAAAGCTCCCTCCAACTTCTACCATTCCCATGGAACGTGAATGCAGCACCGAGTAAAACGAAAGCGAGCCTCCTCCCTTTCGCGAAGAGCCGAGAAGTTACCCGAGCCAAGTTATTTTCTCTCTCTCCCATAGGTACCCTCTACCCCCTGAGACGTAGTGCCGAAACACGCGGTGGAGTTGTGATAGGTGCTCGGACGATGTCAATACATGTAGCGCTCTTGCCGGTTACAGTCGCTTTCTACTAGGAAACTGTATTTTGCGTTTTTCCTTGTGCGGAAGGAAGAGGGCTGCGTTAGGCACTCAGGCCTTGAAAGCCGGTAAGTATCCCGAGCTCCTGAACGTTAGCATGGCCAGTAGCGGCGGCGCAGCTTCTAGCCTGATGCTAAAAAGTGCTAGCAATGTCTCCTAGAAGAGCAAGCGTGTGTTAGCTAGAGGGCTAATAACGTTCTAAACGAACAACCGAAATTGTCGGTTCCCGACAACGGTTTTTTTAAAGGGAGAAGAAATACGTCCAATCTTTAAATCTTATAACATGCACCCAACCCTGAAACTAACTCAGTAGTAGTGATGCTCTGCGATATGATGCCCCGCTTGCTTAATAACTAGCCAATGTAATAAGACACTGCTTAATTAAATGAATCCACTGCCAATGCGGGCTTGCTTTTGATTTTGGATGTAAGACAAAAATCATTGCGTTAAAATCTGGTGGAAAACAAAACCTTACAGGATTAAATTTATGTCCCATATCCACGGTTACATGGTCCAAAGTGCTAAACCTGAGACGATAAAAAGAAGTTGTTAAGTAATGTTAGCTAAATGTTTATCATCAAATTGTTGTAGCCGTTGAAGGTATTAGATTGCAGGACAAACGTGCTGGCGAAGGGGAAACGGTAATGACTCAGGAGTTAAGTTTGCTAAATGACTTGTACGAACGTAACTATTTTTGTATCTATTGTACCGGCCTAGTGATGGAAACAAAGAGAATGTATACATTTTGAAATTATTGAAGTTTCCCCACTGTTGGATTATTTAAGGGATTTTCCATTTTGTATTTTCAGTACAGCTTTTATTTTATTTGAACTTATAAAGATTGTAATAAAATTAATCTCCAGTTGACAACATCAAGTGTCAATGATCCACATGGTATGACACTAAATATCCACAAGTAAATATCCCTTTGCTTTTCATCCTAGCAAGTCAAATAAAGTATCATGAAGATGACATGGACATGGGAAAACTGACAGTTTAAAAAAACGAGTGGTCTCTAATTGTGTATCTGTTGGTCATATATCATTGAAAAAAATCTGCAATCAAATTAGCAATATATCATAGCAAGAAATGAAATATAAATCCACCAGCCATTTTTTTAACATACAATTGTTACAAATACAATTGAAATACCAATTAATATATTAGTATATTTTTCTATTTGTGCAGTTTTCAATTGTGATGTTTCACATGTTTGATTTGAAAAATATATCCTCTTAAATATTGATATCAAAGAGATTTTGAGTATCACAAAGTTGACTACAAGTCTCTTCACAGGATTAGATTTTTGTTAGGAAAAAAGAACAACATGCCCCAGAAACAGAAACCTAAGCTCCAATCCTGGGCCGAGCTCAAGCAGGCGGGAAATGAGTGTTTCAAGACGGGCCAGTATGGAGAAGCCATGGAACTGTACAGCCGGGCAATCCGAGAGCTGGAAAAGAGTGGTGTGTATTTCATCTGCATCATCTTCATGGTCATAATTCTCACAGCGGTTGATATGTGGATATTACCAGAGCCAGACCTTGTTTGATCGACTCTGCTGAATCTTAAAGGTTCTGTTGAGAAATATACATTCATTCAAATCTACTATTGATTTTTTCACTGCTTACCAGGTGTCTTTAAACCTTTACAGTTGAAGAGCCTTACAGTCAACATTCATGTTACCCGCAGGATCTTTTTTTTGCATTACCTTTACATTTTTATTCTAGTATTTAGTAAGATTAACAGCTTAAACTGCAAATTCAAGCAATGTAAGTTCCAGAGAGATTGGAAATGAAAACATCAACAGTGAGCGGTGCTTGATTTTTGGTAACTCGTTCTAAAATGCTTTTTTTTCCAGAAACTATATCAGTTTAGGAATTTTTAGTTTTTGTGTTAGAAAATATAATCTGTGTATAGTTTCTCAGTTACTTCGATAAAGCCAAGTTTTGAATTGTTTTCATCTATAATTCAATGTCATTTTTTATTCTATTACTTTTTACTTGTTGTGTATTTGCACTGGTTCTCCTTCCTGTTTTGATTCACTCATCAACCTGTACTAAATTCTTCTGTTTCTTTTGTTGTAAAAAGGTAAAAAGAACCAAGAGGATTTGGCCATTTTGTACTCAAATCGTGCAGCCAGTTACTTGAAGGACGGGAACTGCGTGGAGTGTGTGAAGGACTGCAACGTGTATGTGTTATAGCCTTTTGTGTGTATCCATTTTTTCAGAGGTAAGATTCCTAGATCAGTTACTATTAACAGCTTCGTACTGTTAATCTACACGTAGTTCTCTAGATTTGTCTCCGTTCAACATCAAGTCTCTGCTCCGTCGTGCTGCCGCGTCTGAAGCTCTGGAGCGTTACCGTCAAGCCTATGTTGACTACAAGACAGCGCTACAGATCGACTGCAACATAGCAGCTGCTCAGGATGGGACCAACAGGTATCTAGTTTCAATACCAGACTGAGTATTTCTGAACAGATATAAGATCTCTAAATCGTAACTGCTTCAATGATGTATATTTTCAACATTCCCTTTTTATCGTCCTCACTCCTCCTTTCCTAGGATGACAAAGGTGCTGACAGATGTGGATGGCCTATCATGGAGAGAGAAGCTTCCTCCCATTCCCACTGTCCCTCTCTCTGTCAGGGAGAAATTGGCCGAACAAACTGCAGCCACACAACAGAGCAGAGCAGCTCCACAACCCAATAGTACTGGAATGACACATACATCTGGTGAGGAGACACCAACAGACACACCAGTACTTAATTAGATGGCGTCTTCAAATGTGCAGTAAATTACTGGATACTTTCTTCTATTAATGTGAAGAAAATCGTTCTGGGAGTGAAATATTTCCCAATAATTTATTCACAAACACACATAAGCATACAGACACAAACAACAACAGTTAAGAGGTGCCAGTTTTAATTGGTTTTATTGTCTTAAGCTCCCAATGAGACTGATGTGAAGAAAGGTCAGGCTCTGAAGGAAGAAGGAAATGCCCTTGTGAAGAGGGGTGAGCACAGGAAGGCCATTGAGAAGTACGCCCAGAGCCTGAAACACAACCCCACGGAGGTCACCACCTACACCAACCGGTGTGTCTCTTAAACACACACACACACACACACACACACACACACACACACACACACACACACACACACACACACACACACACACACACAGCAATACTTGCCAGCCAACCATTAAAAGGCCTTTATTTAATTCATATAGCGATGAATGTAGATCCTTTCAGTTGGGCTATTTGTACAGGTTTAGGACATGCTATTTTGTTTGTTCGATGATCCAATAAAGTTTTAATTGCTAAGCAATGTTTTTAGAGCATACGAATCAAAACCTAGGATGTAAGAATTTTCCTTTAGTCTGTCTTTTGAATATAACAGTCCAGGGTGTACCCTGCCTCACTCCCAACAGTTGGGATAGGCTCCAGCATCCCCCGCAACCCTAAGTGTAGGATAAGCGGTAGATAAGGGATAGATGGATGGATGGATTAATGTTACCATATGAATGACTGTATGCGACCACACCCCTCATTCCAACATCAGATATAAGTTTAACTGAAGCCTGCATTTAATACTTTTACATGTTTTATCAAATGGGTTTCTTTCAGGTGAAGAACAGACTAGTAGATAAAGCTCTGGTGTATGTGTGTATCTGCAGGGCTCTGTGTTACTTGGCACTGCAACAGTACCAGCAGGCGGTCCAGGACTGTGACAAGGCTCTGCAGATGGAGGGCAGTAATGTGAAAGCTCTGTACAGGAGAGCTCAGGCCCACAAGGAGCTCAAGGTGAGGCAGCATCTCTGTCATGTCCCTCACTGCACGGCAGTGTCCTACGCCTATGGCACAAGCTGTCACCTGGGTGTCAGTGACAAAATAAGAGCCTTTTCTGGCCCGGTAGTTGCTAAAGTATTTCTGGCATCATCTCTCTCACTCGTATGCAAGAGACTTGAATGCTCAGTTGCAGTCCAACGGTGAAAACCTTATTCTTAATTGCCCTTGAGAGTGGTGAACTGTGACCCTTGACCTGGCTGTTTGCTGCTGTTGTATAACCTATGAACAACTCCACTATTTTTTACACAAAACATTGGAACCTTATTTTAAGTCGTCTTTATTCTTTTCCTTTCGGCTTTTCCCTTTCAGGGGTCGCCACAGCGAATCAACCTTCTCCATCTAACCTGTTGTCTTTATCCTCCTCTCTCACGCCAACTACCTTCATATCTTCTCTCACTACGTCCACAAATCTTCTCTTGGGTCTTCCTCTAGACCTCCTGCCTGGCATCTCCCATTCCAGCCTCCGTCTACCAAAAAGTCCCTATCCCTCCTCTGTACATGACCGAACCATCTCTTTCTGGCTTCTCTGACCTTCTCTCCAAAACATCTTACATGTGCTGTCCCTCTGATGGACTCATTCCTGATCCTATCCATCCTTGTCACTCCCAAAGAGAACCTCAACATCTTCATTTCTGCTACCTCCAGCTCTGCCTACTGTCTTTTGTTCAGTGCCACTGTCTCCAACCATACAGCATCGCTGGTCTCACCACTGTTTTGTAGCCACTAACAACATTGACCATCACACCTTTGGAACCTTATTTTAATTACTTTCTGATACTGAAACTGTACATGTAAAAATCTGATGTTGGTTTAATGTTTAACAAATCAGACCTTACTGTTAAGACTATTAATGAAACTTAATACAGCCTGTTACTATAGAGCAAATGTAACTCACAGAAAAATAACATGACATTTGTTACAGTCAGGTTGATATCAAGGTGGATAAAACATGAGCAAGGATATCGAGAGATTAGATTAAAAACGGCAGCCGCTGTTGATTTGATGCCAGAAATGATCATTTAATATCATTAGCGCTGATAAAAATCAGGCAGGAAGGCACCTTGCCCTAGATTAGAGAGTCTGGGGAGAAACCTTCTGGATCCAGGCCTGGGAGGGGGGTTGCCTTGGCCCACATAGTATATTATATCCTTGTGTTTTCCTCCTGTAGAACATTAGGTCCTGTGTCGAGGACCTGAATAAGCTGCTCAAGGTGGAACCAAAGAACTTGGCAGCCCTGAAGCTGCTGCAGGAAGTGCAGAAGAAGTAATGCCATGTGCCATCTGACATGTGTCACAGTGCAGCCTGTGGATGAGATGGGAATGCAGTCTGCAAGAATGGAGCAGTGACATGACTCACCTCCCCAAAAGCTCCCCCTGTTGCTCACATTTGATTCCTGGACAAAAAAGCCAGCATTGAGGCGCTTCCGGAAAAATCCAAATGGTGGAAACAGGGAAGAAAAAAACCCTATAAATGTTTTTTGTTTATTTTTATTATTTTTTTTAGTTTTTGCTAAGTTTCAATTAAGTATTTATCTTTATTTATGAACCGGAATGTAAAGAATTTCGATCTTTGTGTTCATCATGTCACTGTTCTGCTTCTAGAGATCAACATCACAGAATAATCTCAGATTTAGTTGGTTTTGATTGTGATTATGGAATGTGAAGTCAATAAAATAAATTTGAATTTTGAATAATATCAAATTTATAACTCTAGTTTTAAATAGAGCTGCAATTTATTTGATTTGGTTCATTGATTAAAATGCATTTTTTTAAGATAGCTATGAACTTGTGATGAGATAGCCATCTCACACTTTTGTCTAGCAGAAACATTTAAAATAAAATGCAGTAAATTTCCATGTTTAGAGGCTGAAACCAGAGATTTCTTGTTACATTTTAAAGTTTTGTTTCTGCTCCTGTTTACCATCAGATGTAATAAAATGCTCTTGTTTGTGGACTGAAGAAGAAATGACATCCCTTAAAGCCTTGCCTGTGGTAGGTCTAAAATCAAAGAAATGAAACAAAACCATTTTAACACCAAGTTTTGAGAGAACCACTTCAAGGGACGTACTGGTGTTTATCACCAATTTTAAATGTTTAAAAAACTTAGCATATTAATTGTGCAACATAAACTGTTATGATTACATGGGATAAAAATTGTGAGTCATTTAGATTTAAGCATAAAATCCAGAATTATTGTGATTTTTTTTTTTTTCACTAATCTTACAATGCATTACACCACCGTGACTAAACAAAGTCAGTCCATGTCTTTATAAAAGGTTCAGAAATGCTCGCTCTTTGCCCATCTTTTCACACGTAGTGACTTGGCGTTCCCACCTGACACTGCTGATCATAAAAGCTTTGACCTTGAAAGGAAAGATGGTGCGTATATCTCTTCAACTCAGGCAACTTATTCAAGCTGTTTTTACTGCCAGGCGGGCATTTTGGATGTGTTCAGGTTATACTTGGGGGTTAGATTCAGCTTAAGTCTTCTTTAGGGCCCAGAACTTCAAGTATATTTTCCTGGTAAATTTATAAAATAATCCAAGAGCAGTCTTCTTATTGAGGCTGGAGATGTTATTTTTGCAGCAAAACATTGCAAGGATCAAACAAAGATATGCTTCTGTTCAAAATATGAGTCAATACTCAATTTTCAAAATAAGGACTAATTGCTTGAAAATAACTGCTCTTAAAATTTCAAAATCAATATCCAAACTGTTTTTGTATAAAAATCTAATTCAAACAATTGGACATTGAATGATTTCTACTGAGATAACGAAAGTGATGTAAGTTTTTGGAAGCTGGAATTCCAGGCTTTTCTCTGGAAAATCTTTTTCCAAATGCCTTGAAACTTTCAAAAATTTTGTTCTTTAATTTTCAGTAGAAACAAAAGTGCTTGTCAGGAACCGGTTGTCATAGCTACTGATGACGTGAATGCAGCATTTACTCTTGAGTGTTTAGATTTGTGAGGCTTAGAATCCCTGTCCTTCCGGAAGTGCCTCTCCTCATCCTCTTCATCCTACGACTGCTGCTCTGGAAGTTTCTGTCCAGAAAGGTTTGAAATGACTGGATCGAGGTTTCAGAGCAGAGACAAGGAATTGGATGTGATGCTTTTATCACAAAATTGTTTGGTTTTCTTGTTGGTTTTTGTCCAATGCTTGTTTTACCTACAAATACATTTTAATAAAGTTGATTTTCTCTGGCGGGAGATTGATGTTTGCTAATTGTTGCAATGGAGGCGTCCCTCCACCTAAAGCCTGTTAAAACCGTTTTTCCAGAGTACTTGAGTCACAGCCACCTCAGAAAAGTGTCTTCACTGTAACTGTTGGTGCGATTAAAATTGAGCGAACAATAGTTAGTGCGTCAGATTTTATTAGCTTGTATCTATATTCCCAGCTTGCCATCAATGTTGGGTTGAATCTAGGTTGTGGGGTCAACATCAGGGCATCTTGCTTGATGTAGATACTGATGTCAGCTTATGGTGAAGTTACATTTTGGTTTCTCATCTGACATTTCCTTCACATTTAGGTTTTGCTGGGTTTAAGATTATTGGGTCTTAATCAAAATCTAACTGAGCCTAAATGTATCGTCTGCTGGACGTTAAACTAACTTTAGATCAAAGTCACATACAGCAGGTGGGTAGTCAAGATTTAAATAAAACCTTTTTAACATCCAAATGTCGGTCAGGAATATCAGCAGTGATATAGCAGTCCTAGTATCTTGTCTGGCTCAATCTACTACATAGCATGGAGATTTAAAATGATTTCAAATTAAACACCAAACTTAATTTTCCTGTGTGTTGGAAACAACGCAAGATGATGCCAGAAAACCAAACATTTTATCCAATCAACTGATCGAGACGTTGCCAGGTAAAAAGGTGACAGTCAGAAGTTCCTCAGGTTTACGGTATTTCCAACTCAAGACGTTCAGCATGACCCCCTGCCCCCCACACTTAATCCAGACATCCTGCACGCCATACATCCTTAACAGACTAGTGGTAAGAAACAAAACAGGGATGATTCGGAACTGATAAAACCTTTATTTCACTTTAAATTGTCTTTTACATTTTGTCCTGTTTATAACATATAAGGTGAAACTAGAATTTATTTTAAAAGACATACACAAATCTAGTATTACGTCAATAACCAGGGTTGAGGGGAGGGTTTCCAAGGGCTTAAAATTTTTTTTTTTCTCATTTTTTTAATCTGTGTCTTTAAGCTAAAGTCTAAAATTTTCACAACCACGTGCGCGCTAAGCAATAAAACCGTCACAGAAGCATTTTTTTTTTTGTTGATTATTTTGTTTTTTATTGTTTTATTCTAAGCAGAATACTGGTCAGTAAAAACAAAACGCTCCCCCCCCCCCAAAATACCAGATATACAGACAGGCTCGGTGCCACATTCACTACTGCATGGGATCAGTTTTTCCTTTAGAAAGCGTAGAATCACTGCCTTTTTTTGATCAGCTAATGAGAAAAGAGCGGCGGGGCGAGATTTATTTATTTATTTTTTTAAACTCTTTTAAACTTCAGTGCATGAAAACTTTTATACCCAGCAAAAAAGGGGAAAAAAAGGAAAAACATTGACACATGACTTTTCTACACCTACAGAGTGGAATGTCAAGATGGCGGATGACAAGGTTATTGTGACACTGAGTGGTGGATACAACCAGGAAATAATCCATTTTTACCCAACTGTTTTTGACTTTGGAAGAAAGAAAAGGATGTCTGTCTGTCTCCTGGGTTGAGTCAAGCTGAATCAGGACTATCTTTAAAAACAAGTGGCAAGAGAAGTGGTCTGTCTGCCTTGACTTTACCAAATGTACTTGGTTGTGATGTAACACATTTTTGCAGCCACAGACAGATGATTGGCTGATCAGCGGCTTGGAGATTTATCCCCAGCGCTTGAACCTGCTGTGGCTCCCAAAATCAGAATCCGTTAGAATCAAATAATTGCAGTGTCTCTTTAAATATTTAAATCAATCTGATGGCAGATTCAGATTCAGGTAGACATAAGGCAGTGGGATAAATGACGTGGGTACCCTGATTAATAATGACATGAACAACTGATGATGCGGTATAGGTGTAATTTTGTAATCGATTTTATATCGACCAACCAAGTTTTAGCGTCTCGGGGATGCATGCGGGGAAACAGTATGCAAGGGCAAAAGACTGAGATCCCATAGAGGGAAATCCAGCCGCCGTAGTGGTTCAAAACCGTAGAGTGTGTGTAAACTGTGAAAAGAAAGCGTCTCTAAACTCCATTTGTGTGTCTCAAGTTGAGACACTGATGGGTGCAGGACAGGGAGGTTACATGTCAGGAGTCTGCATCTGTCCCCAGAGGTAAATCATGACCAGGGCGATTCAATGTTTCTCGGATTGTGAATTTTAATGTGGAGAATACCGAAACTAAAGGCTTCTCATTTAATCCAGCATCTCAAAAGGGACGCATGCAGCAGGAAGAAAGAACAGACGAGCAGCACAAGACCATCACAAACAGGCAGCAACCCAAGAAACCTCCCTTAGGATGGAATTTGCAGGGAAAAGGTTCTGGTGGAAGGACAGAACAGGTACATTTTGGATTGACGTCACCTAGGATACGTCTTTTGGTAGTTTGTTCTAGACTCTGGCGTTTTTTCCCCCCTGTGATGTTGGTTATCAATCACTTACAAGGTGTCCATTCAGTCCAAATAACACAAGTCTGGTTGTTTCAATTAAAAAAATGGTCAAATAAGTGTGGAAAATGTCTATTTTTAGACCATTTGTCGCTAAGAGGGAGATTCAAGTTTTTCAAGTGTTAAAAGAAGACATGCTTTCTGATTTGCGGGTCGCATTGCTAAGTGGAAACTTTTGGATGTCTTGAGATCATGTGACCAAAGTACCCCCCCCACAAAAACAAAACAAAACAAAAAAAAAAACGAAAACAAAGCTGATGTGGTCAAAAACGCACAAACAAGCAGCTGACTGTCACGGCTTCTTTGCAAGCAGGGTTTTTTTAACGAACAACATCAACAAACCGTTTTTTTTTTATTATTTTGTTTTCCCAAAAAGACACATTTACAGTTAAGCTCTAAAAATGTTTACAATTGTACAGTTTTCAAAGAAAAAGAAAACGGAAAAGAAAGGTGCGAGTTTGATTTGTAAAAAGACATAGGACAAGAAAGGGGAAGACAAAAAAAAAATAAAAATAAAAAATATATATACACACACATACACACACATATATATATATATATATATATATGTATATTGATATATATATATGTATATTGATATATATATGTATATATATATATATATATATATATATATATATTGCAAAAAAAGAGGGGACGAGGCAGTAGAGGGACAGCAGCACTTCGCCGGGGGACGAGGATTCCGAGGAAGCAAATTCGCGACAAGATGGAATGTATGATTTTTTCAAAGTTGTTTTTTTGGTTATAAACTTTGCGTTTTAGTTTCAAATATGCAGGTGAAATGAACCCTGGGGTTCCTCTGGATTTGACTCGCGTGTTTTAGGGAGGAAAGTAAAAACAGTGAGTGTTTTTTTTTTCTTTTTCTCTTTTTTTGCAATGGCAGCTACAATGCTTTGTTTTAGGATGTTGTCAGTGTCACAATATAGCCTTGTATGAGGACCCTTCTGTATAAACCTCAGCAAGAGAGCACTGCTGCTTCGGGAACAACACAACCCTCCTTTCCCGATTTTTGTTTTTTCACGTGTGATTTCTTTCTCTCTTTTTTGTTGCCCCCTCCCAACGAGGAGAGCGGCATCTGGTGGCGAGGCGGAGGAAAGACTGAGCATCACAGTGTTTGTTTCAAAATAAACGGACAGTTTAATACCTTTTTGTTTTGTTTATGTTTTGTTTAAAGTGGAATCAAACCAGCCATTTGCCAGTTACACTAATAAAAGCCAAAAAAAAAAAAGGGATGGACACTAGATAAATGCATTGACTCACTAGAGGGGTGGGGGCTGGGGTGGGAGGGGGGGGGTGAGAGGAAAAACTGAAATGTTATGAAGGGGTGAAGGAAGAGGAGCAAGCAAAGATGGGAGGATATCGAGGGAGAGGGGACTTTAAAAGACAAATTAATTTAGTGAAGTTGGGTCAACACCAACCCTGCGTACTGCAAAGACGAGCTGGGGGTTTGGGGGGGTCTTTAGTTGGCCGGGCCGGGCCTTGGAGTGCCATGACCAAGAAGAGGGGGGAGGAGAACAGTGGGAGGGAGAGGGAGGTTTCTCTTTGTTTGTGCCCTCCGATGTCTATCTGTCTGCGAAGGTCAGGTGCGATTCATGCCGCTGGTTATACAGAAGGGAAGTTGGGAGGCGGGGTTGAAAAAGGTGGGAGAAGGGAATGAACAGGCTGTTTATGTGTACGAAGAGAGGAAGAAGAGGAGAGCGAGGAAGAAATAGGAGGAAGAAGAGAGTGGGGATGGGTTAACAGTGAAGTGCCCTCTAGTTCTCTCCCTCGACGGCCTCGCCCTCGTCTCCCTGGTTTTCTGATGTCCACAGCTGCAGGACAGACAGGACAACAAGCATGTCAACAACCAGGAACTCCAATAGCTACATCCTCATGCAGGGCAAATGCTGGCTAGCCAATGTAACCAGACGAAGCTGAGTTGTTGCCTGAAATGTTTGTCTCCAAAATTAATTCAGTACTTGATAGCAGTATTGGATCAGTATTTTACAATGTTGAGAGGCTTGTATCCAAGACCTTTGACATCTGTTACACTGATATTGGGTGTAGTAGGTTGCTAAGATATTCAACGGTGTCACCTTTCAACTATCCCAACTGTGGCAGCTTTTAAATGCCAACCTGACAACCACCCAGTCATCGGTCTATATCATTATATGTTGAAAACTTTATACTTACAGTACATGAATTTAAAACACCTCCTATCAATAAGTATTACAAAAACTGGTGTTCAGAGAGCAGAGACGGGACGTTCTCTTTACCGAGTCAACGTCTGGAAACAATGTATTTCTACGGCTATGAAAGCCTGGATTGATTGCAGTGGCATACTGCTGTGACAGGTGACTGACACTGACATAGTCATGGAAACGTCGAGAGTTACTGATACTCACAGTGAGGTTGTCCCTTAGTAGCTGCATGATCAGCGTGCTGTCTTTGTACGAGTCCTCGTTCAAGGTGTCGAGCTCGGCGATAGCCTCATCGAAAGCCTGCAACCGTTTTGACACAATCAGTCTCAGACAAATGTAAAAACGCACCAGCCGTCTTCTGGTTCTGTGTCGTCAGGGTGACGTAGAGACATCTGGGAGGTGCAGACACTTTTTAAGATGAAGTTGGTATTTGATCGAACCTAAACGAGGAATATCTATATCCATTTGAGAATAAGCCCCAAGGGAGGAAGGAGAGACTCCCTTGGGCAGATACATTTTTCATCTGTACCTCCAATAAGAAAAGCAGATGGGACTGATAACATTGTTGGTATTATCATGGATGCAGTGCTAGCAAGCCCTACTTTGTCTCAGATTTATTTGGGCATTTTCCAGTACCAACCGCTGACAAGCGGGACTGCAAATCTTCCAAAACTGCATGTTTGGCCTCGTGTGTCACATTTCGCATTTTGAGACGAATAAATTCACAATTTAGAAGTCAGGAACATTATTGTTCGGATGGAGATTCAGGGTCTGAACGAAGGGGAAGTGCAGCTTTTCATCAAGATAAACAAATAATGGGGCCGCGGGTTTTGTGGTTCAGGCACTGCAATGTAGACACGGCTAACATTCAGCTTAATACCTCTAAAATAAAAGGGGAAAAAGACTGATCTGCTAGAACAGATGCCCGATGTTACATTTTGGACTGGTCTTCATACAATTTCACATCATGAAGATAACTGGCTGGATCAAGAGCCAGTCAGAGTGAAGGAACATTCGATCAAACAACCTACGGGTTCTTCAAACTATTTCAGAAGCGGCAGCCATCTTGTCTAAAAAAATAAATAAATAATAATAATAATAAAAAATACAAAAAAAAACTCTGGGATCTCCTCCAGCTCATTGGAGTGGGCGGACCCTTGGGAGTGGGTTTTGCCTCAGTCATTGCAAGAAGACAAGAGTGTGGGGTGGAGATATAGGACTGGAGTCCGGTATTGTCAAAGAGACCTTTTTTTTTTTTTCCTTTTTAAACCGTGGAAATGCAGGTGGTGCAGCTTTACATGCCAGGGGTCTCCATGGATATCCGTCTCTTCCTCTTGTGTTATGTTTGAGGTTCTCGGCCGGAAGAGAAGTGCCTATTGGGTCGGTTTTCACCCACCTGCTTGGCCAGAGAGCAGGCCTGCTCTGGCGAGTTGAGGATTTCGTAGTAGAAGACGGAGAAGTTGAGGGCCAGGCCAAGCCGGATGGGGTGTGTGGGCTGCATGTCCTTCTTGCTGATGTCAAAGGCCTGCTGGTAGGCCTGCTGAGAGTTCTCCACTGTATCTGGAAACACAAGAACATATATCTTGTCATACATTTCCATGGTGGACAGCGGACCCAGATTCAGTTGCCTTGGTGTTGAGGAACAAACACCAATAACTGAGTCAGATTCTGAATCAGAGAGACACAATCTGACTTTCAAATAACATTATATGTATCTTTATGTTGCAAACTGTCTTACATGACAATTTATCTGCTCCTTTTCATGCAAAATGTTTTCGTAATTATATAAATATATGACTTTCAGTCAGCTGACTGTTTCATGGTGCAATATGTGGAAGGTAAGTTTATCTTTATGAAGAAAAACAACCAGAAACCAGGGCAGAAAAGACATTACTGAACCTATTTAGTCAAAGGTGACAATTAGACCATCCACGTGGGGAACGTTGCAGCACCACACATACAATTTCCTTTCAAGCATTACACTACAAGTTTTCCTTTCAGCTGCGTTTTTGCTTTTAATAAAAAAGCAAACAAGTGACATGAAAGCTCAAATGCAGGCGCGTGATTCAATTTGTAATACAAAAAAAAAAAAAAATGCTGAAAGGGAAAGATTTACGGGTCACATTGAGGTGGAGGCCCAATATTGACCAGCACCTAAATTTTGTCAAAGAAAAGAAATTAAAAAATAATCAAAAATAAATAATGAAAACAAATTTAAAAAAAAGATAAAATGTAGCCAGACATCAATAGACTCTCAACCATTCACTCTCTGAAGCACACCTTCTGACAAATACAGTCTTCAGCGAACCAGCTGACTGAGAGAAGAATTGAAACGGGAACCTTCTTGCTTTGGGGTGTGAGTGTGAACATTCTAAACCACAGTGAAACAGATAAAGATAAATACATACATACATTAATTAAATAAAACAAAGACCGTGGGTGTAGCTCACCCTTCTTTGAGTCCCCGGAAGCCACCTCTGACAGGTATCTGAAGTAGTCTCCTTTCATTTTGAGGTAGAACACCTTGCTCTCCGCCTGAGATGCGTTGGGAATGAGGAATTTGTCGAGCAGATTCTGAAACAGAACAGAAAGGCTTGTAAACAGACTAAAATGGATAAGATTTGAAAAAAAACAGCTTAAAAAAAATTAAACATTTTCCAGATGTACTACTGGTACTACACAGCAGTACAAGCATGATACTGCATACACGTGTAGTTCACGGTTATTTCCCCTGATATTCAGGTGTGCTTGTACATTCTTGGCAGGTAGAAACTACAATTTCTTCTCTTGAAATATCTATTAGTTTTATTTTAGGCACCAATAAAGAACTGCTGTAGAATTATAATCTGTTTTAGATACGTTTTAGAGATAGTTCTGTCTTTCCCCCACTAGTCTCATTGCCAATTTCATCATTTTTCTTTCTAAATTTACCATTGACAATGACAAAGCATTAAAATATACTAGTTTCATTCAGTCGGCAGAAGTCACACTCAGAGATATTCCGTGCTCCTCTTGGACCTGCCTTTCAAACGGAATCGCAGCAGAAACCACAAAAGAGCATCCTGTGAGGATCGGGTCTTCCTTGACGCTATTGCTACGGCAGTAAAATCAGAGATGTTGCAAAGTAATGTTTTTTTTTTTGTTAACGCGTCGCTTTATGAGTCGAGGTTTGGACGCCTTCTTCAGACTGAATTATTCAGAACTATTGAGATTTCAGCAGTAGTTTATTACAATACAGCAAAAAAAAAAAAAGGTTGCGTCATTTTGGATTGTGGCCACTGAATTCATACAAATTTCAAAAAGTAATAAAAATGAAACAAATGAGATCTCAAATAGACCGTTTTCCATGAAGCTGGCAAGTCATTACAGTTAAACTACTGGCCTTGGGTGCATTTTTGTTAATTTAAGGAGGGGGATATAAATAATAATTTCCACTCACTATCACTTTGATGAAGGGGAATCTAATTTGGGCTTTTTGAATCAGGGGTCTCACCGACTCCCTGCATGAGTGTCTTTTTTGTTCCAACCCCCAAATCTGCCCTCATCTGATCTCTCTCTGGGGGTCATGTGATCAGGATAACTTTAACCCCGGAGTGTCTCCACTCTGAGCCGGGCTTTGTTTCAGTGATTACATGTGGACCTCTCCACCACAAAGAGAGCTGTTTTTTAAAAGGCGGTGACTCCGGTGGCTGGGATTGTAGTCAACGAGCCCGGCAGGAATCACCAGATTAAGATTAACTACGGAGTCATTAGTTGAAAATGAATGGTGTGGCTGACAAAAAAAGCAGCAGATTAGGCTGGGAGAGATAAAAAAGCAGCTTATGAAAAGCAAAACAGCTTGTTCACCTTGTATTTTTTTTTTAATCAAACCGGAAAAGGCAGAAACACTTCGGTTTAGATGACATAAGAATTCACAGGGTAGCATATTGAAATGTATGGTATTTAATTCCAATCCTGTAGTCTATATTTTCCAAAAATCAAGAAAGACTTAAGCCTTGAAACTGTTAAATGTCTCCTGATGAAAGCGGCGTATGAAAGGGAAGAAAAAAACAAAAAAAAATCATCATTTTTGAGTTGAGTTGAGTTTAAATTTCTCGCTCATCCTCAGGTATGTTTTTTTTTTTTTGCCTTACTATTAAGTACCTCCCCAATATTTCAGTAATTTCAATAATTAATCAAATACTAAAATTATTTCATAAAAAATATTCATTTTAAAATAATTTAATTATTAATTAATTTCTAAACCGTATTCGGTTGATTTCATGTTAAATATGTTTTTATCTTTTATTTTTGGGATAATTTTCAGTTCAGGTTCTGAATACTGGGTAAATTAACTTTGAATTCAGTAACACAATGCATCATTACAAAAAGAAACTTTAAGGTCCATAGGGGGACTTTCTGCTTGAAATTGGTAAACAGGTTTACATTTTGCATTTTTTCCCCACCCCCCCAAAAATATGTCTCTTGATAAACACAATTAATTGCTCAAGTATTTGAAAGCCAAAGACTCAAATGGACAAAACTGCAACAGAACGCTTCTTGTGTGGGAGAGCTTGAAGCTGTTCCCTCTTCTAAAATGGTTATTCCTTGCTCAGATGTTCAGGGGTGTTGTTAAAAGATCGTTTTTTCTTTCAAGAAAGGTGCTAGTGGCGTTTCAGAAAATGCACTGCCGGTAGCGAAAAAAAAAAAAAAAACCTGTTGAGGGAAATGAAGCGCAAGAATGAATGACTCAACATTTGGCTGGCAGCTTTTCAATTAAATGTGATTTCGAATCATAAAGCTGCTGTAACTTCAGTCTGATGGTTGGTGTCGCATATTCCAAGGCCGCCATCAGTAAATCTACGTCGTAGCAGACACTGGCTCCTCTGTTCGTTGTTTACAATTTACTGCTTAAAAGTACAGGCTGTACGATTTTCCTCAAGGGGTACTAATGCGCCATGGTGGATGGAACAAAGTTGAACTTGTGCTTCATTAAAAGAAGCACAACCTCATGCAGCCTTTTTGTGTGTTTTCTGTTTACGTGTTCAAATTTGCTGTGTCCTCGGGAACACGTTGGTCAACTATGAATTACTTGATATAATGCAGCTTACTGATCTAATGAATCATAACTTGCAGTGGCACTGTCTGGACTCTGGAGAGAAAATAGGGCTCTGATGTACATTGATCGAAATCAACAACTCATCTGTGCAGTTAATAAAAACCATGGATGTAATTACACCTATTGGCAGCTCTTTGATAAAATCAAATGGCATCACATCTGACATTGATATCAAATAGTACATCTATTTTAATATTGTACAGCATACTGGTACTCGGGATTTACAAACTGAGTATCCACGACAACTATCTGCTGTGTCCAGAAACAGACTAAATACAGGAATTACATCAGAAAATGAAGGAAAGAGGAATGGATGGATCTAATTATAAATGGAATGGATAAGAATTTGCTTTTTTTACACGCACAACTGTAAACCGGTGAGTTGAAAGACAATTTTCCTCCAGTGGATGATTCAACTCTCAGTGCAATAAAAGCTTCTGCATGTTTCCACAAACAACTCAAAAGAAATAAAAATGAGCTTGTCATTCACCTCTGCTGACCAAACACACACAGCATTTTGAACATTCTATAAATTCCGTTACCTTGTTTCACTTATTCTTATTCTTAGAACCTCAAATTTAATTCAAATTGTATTTCATTTTTGCTCTTAACATATAAGATGGGTTGTAGTTGCTATGTACTCCTTTAGTTTAATGCATCTTCAGTGTATGCAGTGTATTATAACGATCATTTATTTGCACACTAAAAAAACAAAAAACACTGAATATTCATTGTAAACAACTTGTTCAACAAGCACAAACAGTTGGAAAAGGCACATTTTGACTGTATGTCGACTGCAAAATGAGCAGTCAGCAACGCAACTAAAATTCCCCGATTTCGTCACAAATATTTTAAGACATCCATTTTAAAGGTTTTAAGCCCTTTAAGACATATTTTGAACCTTTAACTACATTGTAAATACTACACTACTTGTCTTGATTAGGTACTTTTGACAGTAATTCGAAACTCGATTCTAAAAAAATTCAAAATTGAAAATCGAAATTTGAAATGTGTAGAATTTGGGTAGTGTTTCTCTCTTGCCCGACAGAAACAGGAAATTGTAGTTTTTCGTCATCCGGACACACAAAAGATGCAGCAGCAGCAGCAGCGTCTTCCTGCCAGAGCATAGCATGAGGTCACACCCTGTTCTGGCTCAGTTACATCCGTTTTGGCACCATTTCATGTAGAACTACTACGGAGGAACCGTCCTGCCAAAACGGCATATCCAGCCGCCACCTTCTATACACCTGCTCTTAAATTCAGCTGTCACGATCACATCTCAAAATTGAGACAACCTATTACCAGGGATTGTTTCACCACCAAGGTCATATGGGTTCTTTTCACCGTGGATTCACCATAGTGTCTCTGTGCCTCCTGCTGCTTTGAGGACAGCATGTCTCCACCCTGTCCTCTTCCTTCCCTCACTCCTCCAGCACCACATTACTGCAGAGGCTTCCCCCATTTGACCTTAAAGATAATATTAGAAGTTTGCTCAGGAGCTGAACGCTTCTTTTTAGATCTGCTTTGACCTTGGATGACCTCTGGTTTTAACACAGTCGGGACCCAGTAGCAATGTTTGTAAGGACTACAATTAGATCAAATCCCAAAACTGTTTTTAAATCCTGCAGACTATTTATTCTTTTTGTAACTGTATGAGGCTAAACTACCCATCTTTAAATGATAAAGTTGCACATGATTTTAATCAACTGTGTCCAAAATGCAGTTCACGCTTGCTGCATTGTATATTTTCCATTACAACCCTCTTTAAAAGACAGGAGACTCCAGTGCCCACAAGCCCCAGGAGCACAGAGAGTGATACTCACAGAGAGGAGAATGGACACTGGGCAGGGATGGAGGGACAACAGTCCTGACAGTTGTGAAAGAGCAGGTGAGAGGAGGGAGGAACCTTGATCTGAGTGAATTCTTTTTAACTTCTGGCTGCTGGTAATCTGTTGTTCTCATGTTTCTGTGGCAACCACATGTATTATAGTTAAAGGTATGTGATTCAATCAGGAATGGGAAATTCCACAAATCTTTTGTGTGTGCAGGGCTTCTGTGTTGAGGGACATTAACAATGTTTTTAAAAATGACCTTTAAAATTTTTTAATCTTTAGAGGACTTGTTTTTACAAAATAAACTATTGTGTGCCTGTAACAAGAGAAATTATTAGTTTAATGGCAATATTTTGGTATAAAGGAGGTAGTGTTGCTGCTCCCTGAACGAAGTGCTTTTAAGTAACAAAGCCCTTAAGTAATTGCTTCCTGCAAAACACATTTTACCAAAGACTCTTGTGGATCTAGCACAGGGGAAAATGTCTGCAGCAGATGATGTTTTGTAGAAATACCCCTTGGTATTCTTCATATCTATTTCTTTAAACTTAAGAGCATTTTTCAGAATTTTGTGATCTAATACGAGCAGAGAAAGTGAAAAATACACTCTACATCAAAATTGTCACTCTTGTATGCAATTTTACACGATACATAGCCATGGCCTTTTTATGTCATACTTCAGTTGGTAAACATTACATATAAAGCTTTGTTTCCATAGCTATAGATCCTGCCTCCTGATATTTAACATCCTATGAGCATTTCATACCTTTGTTTTTTTTTTAAACAACCTGAATTTTCAGGATCTGGTATCTGACTGGGCAGTAACACCTACCCACACCAGAGCACACACTTATCTGATACTAACAATGGTCTATTACGGGTCTGACGTGCTCATGCACAATGACAAGCTGTGTAGAAATGCTGTTGTTGCTGTTAAACCCTCATGTCTTCATTAATTATTCAGTCCACAAACACAGCAGAAGGCTTCCTGACTTTTGGTTTCCCCTTATCCAGTCACTCATTCTGCCAATGCACTCACTAAATACAAAAACACATGAATCCAGGACGCGGCAAATGTGGCGGCAAGGTGAAAATCTGAGGGAAAATCAATGCTTTGTTCTGTAAGTCAGCAGCTGCTTGTGGCTCCAGCTAGCCTCATCATCCCTGTCACCACAAGTAACACCATGTGACTGTTAGCCTTTCAGCAGTTGGCTTCTCTTCAGTTTCAATGTCTTCCACCTTCTCCACTCCTCTGCCCCATCCTCACTGCTCCCTATCACAAGCCATCTCCCATCATCTTCACAGCCCCCTTCCTCTTCCCCGTCGTACCAGCACGTCGTGGCAGATTTCTTGGAGTTCGGACTCGATCTTCACGCGGTAATCACGGGCCATCTGCTGCTTCTTCTCGTTGCCCTCCGTCTTCTGCTCAATGCTGGAGATGACGCGCCAGGACGAACGACGTGCCCCCACCTTGCAAGAAAAGCAAAGACATCACTATCTCCCCTCATAAATGGCATTTAAAAATTCATTACAGTTTATGCGGTGCGAAAAAAAACTTTGCTTACAAAATGTACCAAATATAAACATCAGTTAACCTTCTGAAACCTGAACCATTATGTGTCTTACATTCCATTTCACTGCTAAGCATGAAGTAGTTTTTCCCAAAATAATAAAATATCCTCAAATGGGTACAATGGCATTATTTTACTTGAATTGCAAAAGATTTATTTTCACTCTGACCATCCCCCCATTCGCCTCAGTGTCCAAAGTGACCCAGTTAAGGCATGTGGTGGTGAAAAGTCAATGGGTCCCATCTTCTTCAAAGGGTACTTCATAATTATGAACATCACAGCTTGACAGTTACTAGTTTCCATCGACATCAAACTGCAGTTTTGGGGTTTTTCCAATGTTTGAAAAAGTAATTCAATGCTAACAGTTACATATACTAACGTCATCTACTTTTGCTGTTGCTTGCAGGCGAAAATATCTCTGAGGACCACAAGTCAAAGAAAATGAGAACAAAATAAGGTAGTCATCTTGGTAGGAAGTCATCTTGTCAATTTGTGTTCATTTAGTGTATTTTTCATTTAATTTTTGCAGATTTTCATTTAAAAAAAATCTAAAATAATTGTTGCAAATGTTCAAATGAAGAGAACAATGTGAGGAGTACTAAAACAATAAAAAGTACATCAATATAATCATTAGGATCAAGGGACCCATGAAGTTAAATCCTGCTACTAAGACAAAGGGGAAATATATTATCATATATGTGAAAGTCCTATGTCCAGGGGAAAGCTTCCTTAATATAGTCACATAATGGTGAAGCTGTGATTAGCAGTGGAATACTAATGGGTTAAAATTTCCTTTTAAGTAACATGAGCTTCAAAGAGCAGGAAAAAACAAAGTATGTATTACATACAGGAGGTTTAAATAGGGTCAAGCAGGTGAAGAAATGAAGGAGCAATGATAGAGGCTTTGAATAATTTGGACAACAGCGCATTTCTCTTTACATCTAGTTTTCAATGTCAATTAGAGATCTGTGAGACAAAGAAGTCTAGTTAAAAAGTCCACCAGGCTTTTATTTCATTAATCTTGAATACAAATTCAAATACATTAATCAAACAATGTAATATAACCTACAAGATATAGCAGCAAGATGTAGAAGGAAAAAATACTGTCTAGTACTGATTTAGTAATGCTACTGGATCTGATTTTCCCTTGTGAAAATAAGTAGAATATGTAGGGACAGAGTTTCAGAATGTTTTACAGAGTGAATCAGAAATCTGTGAGTGCTAATGAGCACAACTGTGCCTTCATAAATAGCATTGAAGTGAGAAAAGAGATCAAATGAGCAGAGATGCAGCATTCCTTAAAATCCCATCTTAGAGATTACATGGAAAAATTTGACTGTAATTACAGTAAGGACAGACATCGCATCTGCCTCCAGCAACTAAATTCTTTAAAACAACAGTAGCAGTTCATGAAGGTCACTAGTACATATGTACCTTTTTTGAAGAAATATGGTTAATGCAGTGAAATGTGTCCAACGGGTTAGTGATAGTTTAAAGGAGAAAGACAACTTTAGATTTGTAGGCTGATGTTAAGATGTTAAGATTTCTTACTTAAAAAAATCTGCACATAAAAATATTTGGTGATTAAGACCCTTACATATTTGCATTAATTAAGGGATCAGGGGTTTTTAATAGAATTAAATCCTTCTAAAGTCTAAAGATCTGTAGGCATTGTGTTGTAGAATAGACTTTCTTGGGTGACATAATTTTACAAAGTTTTGAAATTTTAAAATGGGGTGCAAAAAGAAAAAAAAAAAAGATTTAGAGAGTTAACATTTATCTGACTTTGACAGCCCCCCCCGCCAATTTTATTTTATTGACTTCTGTTTTTTATCATAAAGACATGCTCAAATAAGTCAACAAAGTCTCTTAAAGAAGCATGCCTCTTTTTGAGAAGGAAAAACAAGGCAATGTGGCTGCAAATTTGTCAAAAAAAGAGAAAATTTTCATTAATTATGTCGATAAACATCTTTTCACATTGGAAAACCGAGCTGAATTGTTATCAACTTGCATGTAAAACCATTAACATAATCAGACATTACACAGGATAACGAAAACATTTTATACATCAGAAGGAGGCCATACCACATTCTTGTAGGCAACAGAGAGCAGGTTGCGCTCCTCGTTGCTCAGCTCCACACCCTGCTCTGTCACGGCCTTCATGGCAGACGCCATGTCGTCATAGCGCTCAGCCTGCTCTGCCAGCTTGGCTTTCTGCACCAGGTCACTCTTATCCATCTTAAGGCTGCAGAGAAAAGAAGGGAAGGGAGGAACAACACCAGGTTAGAATTTGGGGCTTGAGCATTTAAAAGCTCTTCCATCTAAGCCTCCACCACCTGGAATAATATGGCGTATAATGTGAATAAGTTGAGAAAGAATGAGGACGGGTGATTGTTAAAGACAACTTAAGACGGGTGTTAATTAGTTAATTGTGAGATCAACCAGTGAAAACTGTGGCAAACTAAAGTTGGAAGCGGATGCTTTGGGCCAAAACCAATGTTTGTTCTTCACAAATAGACAGTTTGTGCTTCCATCAATCTATGCCATTCACTCCTTCTCCACATTGAAACAAAAACATAGCTGTTTTAAAGTTTCAAAAAATGTGTATTAGTAGTGCTTGTCTTAAAATTGCTGATGCATCTGTTAGATAGAGATGCAGAATGGGAAAACTGAAGAATATTTATGCACTAATTCTACACGTCATCTCATCTTTTAACTGGCTAGTTATATTTTAAATGACAAGTCTAATTCCAATTTTCTGGTTTCTTTTATCCCTTAATGACTGCTAGTTAAATATCTTTGGATTGAGAAGATTTAATGAAGTCATCATTCAAATCCGCTTCTCACTCTTTTCTGACCTGTATTAGACAAAGACTGTTTAATAATTATTGGTAAGACCAAATGTGAATTGTATTGGAAATTTGTTACTTTTAAGTGGATCCCAAAACCAAAAACGATACAGCTAAATTCAACCACTGAAAAAAAGGTGCCAGAGATTCACAAATTAAAGAGATCCATGCATTAAAATGTAATGATACAAGGTAACAATTATTAAGATTATCCAATTCCGGAATTTTGGATATCTCACTTTTAATGTAGAACATTTGCTTTCTATCTCTGTAAATATTCTACCGATACAGACTTCAAGACAACAATCATGGCTTTGCTGGCTAAAAGTATTTCTACTTTGATACTTTTCAGCCCAAAAAAAAAAAAAAGAGGTTACAATTTGATATTTAAATGAAGAAAAACGATGAACAGATCTACAATCTGCAATTTATACTGGATCAAGCAGTATGGGAGAAAGATCATAGATCCCCACTCTGTGACTAAAAGACACAAATCATGACAAACCACGCGACAGAACAGATCAGCAAATGGACAAAAATCTTCATGGATGCGCAATAAATGACATGTAGCTATCTGTTAATTCTCTCGGGATGGGTTTTAAACACCTGTCCTTTATTCCATCCACCTTTACAAGTTACTTTTGTGACGCACCGCCCCCTCAAATCTGGTTTAAAATCAAATGTTTTTGCTCTAAGGTTGAACTGAAAAGCCAATGAGACAACGGCTGAATTTTGTTTCTGATATTACAAAAGGAATCAGGTGTACGCCTGTTCAAGATTATTTATCCTCGTTTAGAGGGAAACTCAGTTCTTTTTTTTTTTTTTTACAACTACATGCATAATTAGTTAGGTTCCTGTTTTATAGTATTTATGTTTTTCATTCATTTTTGAAAACCTATTAAGATGTTTTGTTTTTTTTAAGTGACACTGTTTGCTGTTGGTTAAATAAATCCATCCTGCAAGGGTTCTCCATACCATAGTATCGCCAGAGACTTGTCATTTTATAGATACTACTATCAGGTATCATGGCAACACTGACTTAAACAAATCCATATGATCCTCAAAACATACTTGTTGGTATAACTGAGATAAGGCTGAATTGCAAAAACACACTAACTGGCTTTGGAAAAATATCTAAACCTCTCAATGGTTAATGGTTAAATGAGCAGCTTCCTTTTTTTAGATGAGGGCACTGCGCATCAAAAGCTGCTGTTGCGTCAAATCCCAACGCAACCTTGACAAGAGAAATGTGATCCAGGATCAGCAAGAATGCAATTTCAAATTAATGTAATTGCATAAAACAGGATGGCTAAATAAATTGACTGAGTCATACCAGCCTCATGGTTGTGAGGCTTTCCCCCTGCACCCACAGTTTATCTTAAAATGAGGCGGTTATATCTTGGAAAGAGAAGGAGTGAGGGCTGGGAAATAATGTAGCAGAGGCAAAAGTGAGGGACTAAATTAAAAAATAAAAATGGGTGATTGCTAAGATAGGATAAGAATAAGAACAAACAAATCTAAAATCAAAGGAAATGCAAAGTACGGACAAGATGTTTAGCTTGCAATTTAAATATTACCCCCCAATAAGAAGCAAAGACACTATTTTCATAGCCGAGTTCCTGCATAAGGAAACATAAGGTTGCGTAGGGAATTAAATAAAAACAAACAAAGCAAGTGAGGAAAAACACCCATTAATAGTCACCTGAGTTCTGGTGACACTCTGACAAGGGCAAAATTATTGGAAATATATTTACTGCCTCCTAAAATTAAAATATATGGGGAGCAGAAATGACATTTTAATTTTGAATTTCAGTGAAATGGCTGCTTGCAGTAATTCCACCCAAGGGCTTTGCGCTCTCCAGATGAATCTGTAGGTCTAAGTAGGCCACAGCCTCGCCTCCATCTCCTTTATATCTACATCACACTATAATCTCTCTACAATGCGCTTTAACCAGCATTAACAGTCGACATTTGCATATTTATGTCATTTCAACGTAAATAAACCTGGACCCCCCCCCATCCTAGGGTTTTATATTTATATAAAACCAACTGAGTAGTGGCAACAGATTACTTAAAAAAGAATACATGTATTAACTGACCGTCTTGTAAGGGAAATACATTTTCCCTCCATAGACATTTATCCCACTTGCCAGAGGGTGGCAATAATGAGCAGTCATGTGGCCCATGAATTTTAAATTGAGATAAAAATTAGTAGAAATGTGTATTTCCAAGGCAAATTCACAGCTTGAATTATTTTCTGAAATCTACAATCCGAGTGTTTTCCAGTGAAACCTTCCGTGTCAAAGGCTATAATGGTACATAGAAGTGAACTGGTTGATCGATTATATAATCAATACAAATCAATAAAAATCATCCTGCCTGCTTTTATACAATATATATCAAAGCCCTTGTGTAATACATTACCATATGAACAACAGATCAAATTACAGTTTTATACAAATGTTTATTTAGATGCAGTGTAAAACTTTATTGGAGTTGAAGATCGGCCAAAGTGGTGCGATGTTTGCTCTGTTACTTAAAGCAAGAGGGTTCCTGGTTCTAATCCACTGAGTAATTAGATTCTTTCTGAGTGGAATGTCAATTTTCTCCCTATTGTCCAAGTGCATGCAGGAGGTCAATACTTCAAGGAAGCCTGCAATATTTTTTTGTACCCAAGATTTCTCTCAAACTGAGACAAAAAGATGAGCATAATGTCTTGGGGGTAACCCAAAGACACTCTGAATGGCAAAGAGGTTGACACTGCCATTAATTGGAACCCACATTCGGATGTAATGATTGATGTGACTTGGTTATTCCTTAAGTCAGGTGGGACTGAGTCGATATTAAGTGGTATTTAAGATGGATGATGGTTGTTCCTAATTAATATGAATTCTGTCGTTGTCAACAAGCAGAACTACTTTTACTAAAGGCGTAAAAATATCAGGATCTGAGTCTATATCACTGCTTTAAAACTTTGGTACATACCAGCACAGTATACATTGAATTAAAAAAAAATTCTGAAGAACCTGCTGTCTTCTTTTTGTTATTTGTGGTGCTCCTGAGGTGGTCGTGTCCCACTGCCTCATGTGACTTTGATTGGACTCACGTATGAACATGGAAATTTAAGTTTTAATTTGGCTCTTACCTGACTCAGCCTCTAATTTGGGAACAAGCCTTTTTTGCCATTGATCCTGTTTCACTGCTGGCCCTCACTACTTACGTCACGACAAGGCAACACCCCGCTTTGCCATGACGACCTTGTAACTAACAGTTCAACGTCAGAAACTGACTGACTCCGAGGAGAGAATAGCAGCTTAGTGCCCCTTTATGACTGACTTGCCATAAAACTTCTAATTGCTGAATACGCCTCCTCTCAGTGACAGAAGTTCATATTTCAGGTCTTTTCCTTTGCTCAGTCATGCTTTTCTCACATGGACTGTGAAGGATTTTATGAAAACAGAATGTTGGCAGATTTGATGTTGTCTCTTTACATCCATCTAGAAAAAAATGTTGATCTAATTTACTTTACTTTTTTCAATTATGTACATTTTCTTACTAACAGATATTAATAGCTGGTGCTTGAGTTTGAATATTTGTGAGAAATGAATACATGCAAAATAAAATTACTGGAACTGAAAAACAAATAGATATGGAATAGATCAGAACGATATCAATATGTCACAGAGTTTAAACCAAATTTGATCAGTTCGTTTTACGTACATATCCAACTGAAAACCAGCTGGGATATTACATTGAGTTTATGCTGTGAGGTTAATGTCAGGAAAGGTAATGTAAAACATTTAATGCACATACTTATTATTGATGAAGCCTGTGTTTTGTGTTTTGCTGTTCGCAAGTTGTGCTGTTCACAAACCAAAATCTAATCTTCCAAATAATTTTCACACATTTTATCTTTCTTAAGTTAAATTAAGTCATTCATGAAGCAATTGTTGTGATGATGAGTGTTAAGACTTTCCAACAGTATATTGTTGAAATACGGTTTAATATGAAAACATTTAAACATCACAAATCATCGGTTGATTTTGATATCAGAATTTTAGGACCTCTTGTGATACAAATGCAACACCTTTTTACCAAAATAGCAATAGTTTCAATAAACATACTTTGATTACATATTGAGAGATCATCATATTTGTATAATTGAAACAAACATCTTTACAAAAAGACAGAAACATATTGCACCACCATATTGCATCCATTTCACATACATTTTACAAATGTAAAAAATGTAGCATGTCATCTTGTTAACCAAGAGCACTTTAAAATGCATGCAGCCTGTATGGATGTTTATGGATATGTCAATTGACCAATACAATTTGAATGATCTGAAACTGTTACGTTAAGTTATGCCTACTTTCTGTGGCGCTATCTCAACATCAGAAGGGTCATCGGTACATAAGAGTTGTTTTCTCTTCTATCGACAGTCTTGCAATCCTGACTACACATCAAACCTTTGTGAAAAATCCACTGTACTGGCTGTCCATTATGCGGTGGTTTATTTTATTCTGGGGTCAGAAAATGGGATTTTAAACCTTCCTTCCCATCTCTGCTGTTTGTGTTCATTAATGAGCAGGAATCAGCAGAGGAAGGAGGTTTCTGTCCAGCCTTGACAGCTGAAGGATATTTCATTTTTTATTTCCCTGTAAATCTTTGTATGGTCATAAGAATAAATTACTTTCATTCAGTATGAAATAATTTCAAATACGAGGTATTTCAGAGGATTATCTAAAATATATCACAGATGTCAATGATTGATGGATCATTTGTCCATTGACTGTATTACATTATCTGTATGTCTGTTTAGGTTTTTTTGTTGTGTGTGTGTGTGTGTGTGTGTGTGTGTGTGTGTGTGTGTGTGTGTGTGTGTGTGTGTGTGTGTGTGTAACAGACACTGTAAAAACAATATAAGATTTAAAAAGCCTCTTCTAGGTCACAATTGCCTCAACTTAACTTTTGAATGTAACGTTAACAGGTTAAACATAAATATCAATTGCCTTATGGATACACAGTTTAAAAAGAAAAGAAAATAATACTCGACAAGAAGCCAAGGTAACGGCTGCAGAGTGTGACCAGAAGGCTATCACACTGATATCACATGTTTCATCTACACAGCAGTTAGGAGTATAACTTAGCAGTTAGAAGCCCACATTATTGATTAATTTTCGCATCTTTCGAGTTTATAAATGAGAATATGTGCTAACATGGGAATGGAAAATATATATATACAAATGAAAGAAAGAAAAAAAAAACGGTAGAGAACCTCAAAGCCATTTCATATTCTTACGTTTCTGCCATGGAAAGGCTTTATTAATTGTTGGAATGACTGTTTTGAGTAATTTAAAACTGCACTGTATCAATAATAGCTGATTGGTTTTAGTTACACATCTTAGGGTGTGACCACTTTTAAAAATCACATTAGTTTCAGCAGAGGACAACACCAGACTGCACTGAAGGTAAATTTAATGTTAAAAATAGAAACCTGCTGTAATAACTTCTGATTTACAACTCTTGATATTATCTACAATCATGCAGAGAAATTATAAAGGTTTTTATTAAAAGTGGGTTTGTATCCACTGTCTAAACTTAACTTTTCAAATTTATTAACTTCAGTTTGGCTGTGCAGCGACTTAATTTTAAAACAACTTAATTTAATTTTAACTTTTAAAGCTGTACTGCACTAATTTGTTACAATGTTTGTAAAAATTGACTAATAAATATATGTATTACATTAATGTACTTATCCTTAACCTTTGGAAATATGAACAGAAATGAATACCTTTTAAGCTAAGAAATGAAAGAAATAGGATTTTAAGAGCACCATTTGATGCCAACATTTGTAAAATGTTTTATTTAGCGATTATTCTCAAGGTATTACGTACTGGGATTATAACAAATGGGCAGTAGATGTAATTATAAGGCAATTATTATGCATTTATTGAACTAAAAATACACAATTATAGTATTTCCGTTCTGCATATTTGGCTATAATTTAAAACATATGGAGGGGATCCTTAAATAAAATCACATGGCGACAAGAACAGTTTAAATACCAGGTTTCCCGTTTCAGTTGACTGGAATAGAGGGAACATCGTGCTACAGTCTGCATGTGGCATCTACACACCACTGTCATTTCCATGAACGTGCCCTGCCTTCTTGGCTAACATCAATTTAGCATCTTCGAGCTAAAAAAATTAGCATCGGGCTAAAATGCCGCCTAATGCGGTATTCAATCGTACTGTTGTACCGCTAGTTACCCGACCCACACGTCGGGTTATCGATCCAACTTGGCCCGTCAGCATCGATCATCGTTGGCCCGTTAACAGCACGGACGACATTAGCAAATGTTGAACTCAACAACCTAGCGGACTATCCGGGTTAACAGGCTTCTGGGGAGCGACAAAAGGGTAACGTTAACGCCATATTCGGCTGCAGGCCGAATCAAGGGCACAAAGACACATACTACAGCGCTACGAAACCGTCGCCCGGGGCTGAAAACATTTCACACAAAAAGAAGCGCAGCAGCGGCCTATAGTTACGCCCTCCTTGTCGCATTCCCCTGTGGAATGTTAAGATGGAGAGATAGATTACCGCCGCCTAGCATGCTAAACTGCTAACCTCACATTATAGCCTTCGGCTATAACGGTAAGCCTGCTAGCTAACGGGGACTGACCCAGTTCAATCTGGATTGCTATATATTATGGGCAGAGGTTAAGCGCTTCGATCGAATCGAGAATTTACTCAAAATTCTATTTGGTTTCCGAGGCCAGTTAAATGCAATCCACGAATAACCCTGATTAACATTGAAATCGTGTACGAAGGGTGACTCCCTTAGACATAAGGAGGGTGTGTAGCTTCGACATCGTTTCACTACGCCATGACGAAGCGAGGCTAAGAAGACGAGCACGGCGTCCCGTTTGTTCAGAGAATATAGGACAAAAATGTCGGTTGTCCAGTTAACGGAAGCAAGTCGGATTTGACCTCTCTCCGTGATCACCTGTACATCGAGCCGCTGACGGCTAGAACGTGTCGCCTCGCCCTCGCGACGGTCAGCGTAACTAAGCTGTCAAAATGGCCAAACCAGGCTTCTCCCTCCCCGCACGGGTAACCGCGCAGCGCGCATGGCATCGACCGAAATCTGTGCCCTCAAAACGAGCCGCCTTTAAAAAGGACCGACGAACAGGCATTAAAAACGATATCACAATGCTAAATATTTGGAGGGTACCCCCTATTTTCAGCTTTTAACTATGCGGCCACAAGTCTCGGCCTAAATCCTCGCACCCAGCCCCAAACCACAATGGGCACCTTCCGCCGCAGCGGCAGCGGGCAGTGCCCCAGCCGGGCCCGATCTTCCCCTCGAAACACTCTCCTTAAGCGGCGAAAAATAAAAAATAAAAAACATCGAGTGAGATGGAGGAAAACTCACATTTGGAGCGTACTAGGGATCCCGAATTTATTCTCTGAACGACGGGGGTTTATCAAGCCGTCCTCCTCTCTCTGCTCAGGGTATTCAGGGCAGTACCACTTCCGCCTGCTCTGACACTTCCGCTTCCTCTAAACCCCACCCCTCCCCCCGCCAGTATCCATAGCGACCGCGGCAGGGGGTTTCCTAAGCATCTTCTGAGGGGCTTTGACGTCAGGAGGACCATGGCAACCGTGTCAGGATGACGTGAGCCAGGTTTCTAAAGCAATGGCTTGTATTAGAAATTACCAGTGTGATTGTCTGAGTATGTGCACGCATGTGTGCAGTTGTTTTCCACGTCGACGGCATTAGGATGGACGGAACGGGCAGGCTGCAGCGACATAGTAATCTCTTTTGATTATGTATCAGCATTTAAAGCATTAAGGACAGGGACACCCAGTGGAGATTGGTGTCTGTTCAATTAAATATTTACCAATTCGAATTTCATGTGTTTTTTAAGGAAACTCAAATAGCGGAAAAATCTGTCAGGAAGCTAATGTAAACGTGGGATTATAACAATTCAGATTGAAAAGCCAATTGTACAGAAGTGGCTGCCGTGTTAAGACAATTCATTGACATGAATACACTGGTCCAGAGGACAGAAGGAATACATAGGACAACACAAACATATTCATGATCAGGAGCATATTGTAAATACAGAAACAGGGGAAAAAAAGTATCTCTTTCCCGCTCCTTTATCTGTCCTGATTTTTTTCCTGCTATTTTATTTACTTTTGTGTGCATTGTCTGATGAGCCCCAGATATCTCCTGCTATGGTTTACTTTTAGAAGAAGGCCCGCTTTGCATTCTTTTTAAACCAGATAATCAAGCAAGTGTCTCATGTCATATTTAATTTTAAACAACGTTTTATCAATGATTCTCCAACTGTAAGGTTGATCATTTATCTCTAATGTTGAACCCTTATTAGAAGTTATAACTCTTGGTTGTCACAATCAATTAGGGTTGTTCCCTCTAAGAATTTGTATAAGGGCCACTCAACAGTCGTAATGCTTAGCAGTTGATTGGTCTGTCAGGAAAAGTAGGTCTGTAATGAGTAGTAAAACTACTGACAGGTGAAACACATAGCAGGAAAGGTGTTGCACACTTATACAAGAAGCAGGCAGGAAGAAAAATTGTGTCCCTGAGGCAGGAAAGGGAGTGACAACAAAAGTAAAGATGGAAATAAGACCAAAAAGGCATGGGGAAATCATATGCTACCAGATAGGGGAAAGGTAAGCAGGTTGATGACCTCTGACCACATGGCCTGTGACCAGAGGCCAGGTGAGGCAGACTGGGACACTCTGGAGGCCAACTGGTAGGACTGGAAGTACTTTTGCAAGGACTTGGGAGACTGGAGGAGGTTATGCTCCCCAGGAGCAGTGAACAGTAGCGCAAGAGGCAATGGTGAATTATGTGGCGCTTGGCCAGTCGAGGCAGAGGATCTTGTCCTGTTTGCACAGTCAGGTGTGGTATTGGGGTTTTAAGCAGGTGACGAGGGAGATGACATAATCCTGAAGATGAAGGAGATCAACAGGACTTTGACTTTGGGGACCTGAATGTATTAATGATCAGACAGGAAGTTGAGGGGATTCTCCTCCGTTCTTTTTTTTCACAAAATAAATAACATAAGGGCGAACAAGCTAGTAAATGTAACACTTCAGAATTAAACAAGGAAAAGAGAGCGGGACAAACAGAGGTTGTAACACAAACTGCAGGCGGAAGTTAAATACACTTATACCCACCACAAGATTCAGATTGAGAAAGGGGAGGACGGGTGGGGAGCTGATTGGATGAGGACCAGGAAGAGACGATGCCGACGATGACTAAACCACTGGCAGGTGAAGAATTTGACGGAACGGGGAGTGGAATTAGAGGAGGGAAGCTATACAAAGACATGAAGAAACTCAATAAGATACACAAGAAGAAAAGTGTCCAAAAAGAGAGTCCAAAAATAGCTCTTGACAAAAAAGTTTAATCTGAGCGGAGTGCTAGTTGTGTCCTGTAAAGATTCTTTATTTAATACCATAACCATTGGCTGTCCAGTTCATAGGAGGTTGGTTTATGTGTATTATGTGGATTTACTGTTTTATAGGTTATCCTATTATTTTTATTACTTATTTCTTATACCACACATTTCCTAAGGATCCAGCAGTGTTTTTTAAAAGTTAGTGAATAATGTCTTGATGAAATCACAATCAAAGCAGCTAACCTTTCTAAACATCTTCGACCCAGACCTCAATATATGTAACACTAATCTTTTCCTTATGGCTCCTCCCTTCAGGGGTCGGCATAGCGAATCAACCACCTCCATCTAACCCTATTCTCTTTATCTTCTACTCTCAACAATTTGATGTCCACTTTTACAACACCTGCAAATCTTGTCTTTGTCTTCCTCAAAGCCTCCTCGCTGGTAGTTCCAACCCCAGCATCTTTCTACCAGTATATTCACTATTGCTACTCTGTGCATGACCAAACCATCTCAGTCAGGCTTTTCTGACCTTATCTCCAATTACCTCAATATATGTAATAGGGAAATATTATTACTTCATAACATACAAAGAATAAAAAAACATTTAAAAGTTCGTTGTTTTTTTTTAAATCTTAAATATATAAACTCATCCTGACCTTACAAAATTTCAGCTTCTTGTTGGAAATAAATTTAATCTGACTTGTTTTTTGTTTCACTTTGTTGTAAATAAGAAAGAATGACATTCACTTGTCTCCATGGCAACTTTCTCCACAGGCTGCTTCTATCAAAACTGAGTGTGCTGCTGTGTCAGCTGACTATGCTTTGTGTGGGTATCTATCTATCTATCTATCTATCTATCTATCTATCTATCTATCTATCTATCTATCTATCTATCTATCTATCTATCTATCTATCTATCTATCTATCTATCTATCTATCTATCTATCTATCTATCTATCTACCCCTCATTTGTTTTCTCCATTTGAACCAAAATAAAGACATTTTCCATGTGGAACCATTGAGTGTATTGAGGACAGTTAACCCAAATGAGAAGGTAATATGAATGATTATAGCTTATTATGAACTGAGATATGAAAGGAAAAATCTGTTGTTGTTTTTTTTCTCTTTTTTTAAAAGAATCTCGCTCTAGGTATGGGTTTTCAAGACAATGACTTCCAAGTTATAAGTAAACATTTAGAAATCTGAAAAAAACCCAAAATAAAGAACTACATTTTTTATTCTTTTCCTACCTTACATTGTTGCAGTGGCTCGTGCTTTGGCCTCACAGCACGAAGGACCCCGGTTCAAGTCCAACAGGACATTTTCTGTTTTGAGTTTGCATGTTCTCCCTGTGTCGTGTGGGTTCCCCCCAAGTCCAAAAGCATGCAGCAGGTTAATTGGGAAAATTGAGAGGAGTGGTTGTCTGCCTGTATATGTGGCCCTGCGATTGACTGGTGACCAGACCATGGTGTCCCCGCCTCACCCCTGATGGCTGCTAGGATAGGCTCCATCCAGCATCCCCCCTGACCCTGAGTAGGATAAGCAGCAGACAATGGATGGATGGATTGACGTTTTATAGAGTACTTAGTTAATATATTTTGATCAGCACTCTAGGCATTGTTTAAACACTGAGTAGCCATTCTCATATTATCATGTAAGTAGGCAATAGTGCTATATGCAATTATTACCCATTTGTTTTATTTATTTATTTTCTTATGTCCAGTACGGTCGTGGAGTGGTTTAGCAAGTACCCTTCACATCAAGAAGGTTTCCTTCATTGGGCCTTTCTGTGTGGAATTTGCATGTCCCATGCGTGTCTCCGTGGGTTTCCCCCCATTCTCTGGTTTCCTCCCATAGTCCAAAAATATGCAATAGGTTAATTACAAATCTCTAATCCGACCATGTTCTTGGACAAAAATAGGCAGAATAGACAATGAATGAATGAATGAATGATTTTCCGTTTCATTGTTTCCTATTCTTGCTTCTTCTCATTTGAGTACAGTTCTTTATGAAAATAGCTTTTCAAATATTATTATTCTTATTATTATCAGTAATTGTTTCATTATGTTGTTACTGAGTAGTCATTAATATATTGTGATATGAGAAGTGAATGATCCTTGCAACATTAACTATAGGCGAATATCTAATACTTATTATTTTAAATAACACCTACGTCCAGATACTGCCCACATATTAATCTGAGCTGCACACTCACTACATTCTGACTGAAGATGCATATTCACAGTATTGTTTATCAGGACACTGACTTCCTGTCACTATCCTGTGCCTCTAAGTACTTCTGGTCCTCACAAGGTACTTGGAAGCACCAAAGACATTTTACACACACTCCCAACGAAGATAATAGCAGTTGCATGCTCTCATTGCTGGTAATGAAGCGTTTGACTAAAAAGCCCCTGTGATGATCCTGCCATATTTCTCCACAGGGAGGAGCTTGAATTCCCCAGGTCCAATGATAATTACCATTACAATCTAAAATATATATCTTGTGACTGATAACCTATAAGCTCCAAGTGTGAATTTAAATGATATGGACACTTGTGTTTTCTTGAACTGTTCATTTTAAATACATTCAATCTTGAAATCACCAAAACGGGATGACACAGACACTTAACATCTGCACAAAGCTGTTTGTCTTGTTTGTGTTTACTATGAAATTAAGTCTGGAATATTTTTGTTGGAAAGGTTTCATTAATAATTTCTTACTAGTTTGGAGGAAATTCTTAGGTTATGTTTACCATTTCCATTTTTTCCCCCTAAATTTGCAGATAATGCAGGTACTATGTTTGCTTGGTCATGTAATCAGAAGTCATTCCTTATACTTTGTCAAAATAGCTCAAAGATTTGATGGGAAGATGAAAAGTGATATTCCTTATTCTGAAAATAAAAAACTGATCATAAAAAAATGCAGAAAAGAGCCATATTTAAAAATTCAATTCATTTTTTTTATGTCAGTGGAGCTTTGAAGATTTATAAATTTGTTTTATTGCGATGTAATTCTTTCAAATCCAAAACATTCATGGTATATTAAGTGAATACGTTTCCTTTGAGGTTTCATTTTAAAGTTTGTGTGATACACTTGCTCACAATTGCACTTCACCATTGCGGCCACTAGATAACAGTAAACCCCTCGACTGAGGTAGTCACATGGGGTTTTATGAAAAATGAATTGAAAAAAATCACTGTGATTTATATCATTTGTTACACACGCTCTCATACAAACCATCACAGTCGGAAATATTACCGACTTGCGTCCTACAGCCTGTGTATTGTGGCGAGCTGGGGTTTGGCTAAATGACAAACTGAATCAAGAATGTGTCGCTTACAGGATAATGCTCTTTTGAAGACATTGCTACTTTGTCCGGGCCCCCATTGACAGTCGAGGCCAGGATCGGAACTGTTGAGGATCAATGCTTTCCAATCCTGTTGGCCAATGATGCTCCTGAATCCCTGCTTGACAGAATTTATGGTCTACACGGCGGAAGGCAACAGTCTTTGTTTGGGGCGCTCTCTGGTTGGGGCCTTCGTCTCCTGGGGTTTGGCAAAATGACAAACGTAGTCAAGGATGTATCGCTCACAGGACAATGCTCTTTAGAAGGTGTTTTTTATTCGAAAAGGGAAATAGGGAAAACCCAATGGACACATTTCCCAACGCCAGCAGTTACAATGAGGTGGTACCTACCATTATGACACCTAACGGGCAGGGAACACAACAGCAACAACATTGACAACTATTCACATGAGGGAGTACTCTAACCCAAAACCACGAGAGGCTCCCATGGCCAGTCTTCCCATCAGACGTTCAGTATAATACCTTCATTGCCCACTGAAGGGCAGCACACACTTGAGCAATGATAGATTGTACACCTTCCGTTTCACACTGTGGATCAAGCAAGGTTTAAGAAAACCTGATCAGACAATCTCTGCTGCTATTTAAAGACATCTTTCCTCCAGTGGTAAGGAGGTTTCGGAGCAACATGCTGGTGATTTCAAATTTGCAGCAGTGAGATTCTCTTCATTTCTGACATTTGCAATGAAAAGAGCATGTTTACATATGTGTGTGTGCGTGTGTGTGTGCATCATCTCTTTCCATAATCACAGCTACATTCAGATCACTTGATGGGAGAGTGAAACTTTGAGCAGCAATTATGCAAATACAGAACTAAAGTAAAATAACCATTTTATTGTGGTGTTGTTAGGGCGGAGGATTATTATGGCATTATATTTTCCATTTTCATAATTATAATTCCTGCCAGACCCTCACGTAGATGACACAGCTATGATGGTAAATAGCAGAGACATGATGAAGATGAGATCTGCACGGGCATCATGGCTTAGCGACAATCAGTCTGACAGACTTTTAATCAATGTGTTATGAAGTCTTATAACTCAGGTCGGGCTGTGGAGCCGCCAGCAGAAAAAAAGATCGATTGAAAATCATTGAAGCCACCGTTTCCCAACGCAGTCATTTATCGCTTTGACGGCTGTGGCAAATAGATAAAATCAAGAGAAACACAACAGGGGAGGAGAAACAGGTGCAGGGGGCTGGATGGAAGAAGGGTGTGGCATGATGGAATGTACAGGCAGGAAGTGTGTTTGGACACCAGATGAGTTCTCTGGTGATTATGATCCAATTAGAGACTGGGTCACTGCTTGCTGCATAATGATCATACACTACAAGTGAGTGTGTGTGCGTGTGAGATAGTGAAATCCTCTCACTGTTATCAGTGAAAAATAGTTCATTTATGTGTTCATTTGACATCAAAAAGCTCATAACAAGAACAAAAGAAAGGTGTATGGTGCAATCAGCTGTAACTCAGCAGGTTGGGAATTATGTGCTTTTGCACAAAAAAAGTGAAAATTGAACACAGTGTTTTTAAAAAAAAAAGTTGAGATCAGTCTCTCATTGTCAAATGTATGTCCTGTATTGACGTTTTATCATGGAAGCCTGTGCCATATGATCAGAACAATTTTTTTTTCTGTCTCCTTTAACTTCTTTTTGCTATCAAGGCAATACAATATATGTTTAAACCTTCACTCATATTGTTATCTGTTAAATTCTACTATATGCGTATCAGTGTGTTTCCCACCTCCAGCATGTCACTCAAGTACACAGAGATGTTTCAGTGATTTCCGGGGGTTCAAGACTTCCAAGGAGCATATCATAGTCACAATTTTGTATAATGATTTGTGATGCGTTACGATGATTTTACACAAAATATTTTCCAATGTTCTTGGTAGATAAGAATTTGTTGCATCAGTCCCGCAGCTTTGCATTCAAGTGTTTTCCTAAGATCGCCTGACGTTTTGCTATTGCTCCAGGTAAACATTTTTGGCACATATCTCGGCATATATTTTTGAAATGACATCTATTCGGTCGTCAATTTTTCTCCAGTCACCCTACAAACAGAACCATTAGGGCTGTGAAACAACAAGGAAATGTTTGTCTGTGACTCGATCCCTACCAACACAGATATTGAAACAGACAGCTGGTTGGTGGAGGACATCTTAATGTTCAATCCACAATATACATTTGCTTTGTCACTTTCAGTTGATCAAGGCAAAGCAAGGATTATCTAATTTGAAGTGCATCCAAAAGGGGTTTCAGAAATTGAATAATTTAGATAAGAAAGCACAGTCGAATGAAATTGTGTAGAGAAGAGATCAGGTTTCATTTCATTGTCATGTTGACATGTACAAATACTGCCGTACTGTTCTAATTTGACCTGCATCTTCCAGCCCACTAGAGGGCGGCAGACTTTAGTCATGATGGACCTGATAGATCTTATTCCTCAAACCGGAGAACATTTTGACCAAGAAAAAATAAAACGCATGATTTAATGATAAGTGTTGAACCCCACTCATTAACCTGCTCTCTCGTCCTCCTTTTTTAACATTTAGCCTGCAAATTCACATTTTGCTTTTTCAATGGTGCCCCTTGACATTACTGGTTATATATATTTTGTGAATACATGTTAAATATGAAACCTCTTTGCTTCCCCCTTTCATCCAGTTTGCTGTTTTCAGGTGAATAGTTCATAAAACCCGAACGGAAGGTCTTCTCCAGTGGTAAGTAGGTTTTTTACTGCAGTCAAAGTGTCGGATTATTTTGGAAAAAGAGCAACAGAGTTCTTTTCCACCTTTGTGTGACTGGATGTTTTTTGATCGGAAAATCATGACTCATATCAAAGCTTTGAGGTTTACCCTGAACTCAAAAACAGAAGCAACAGGAATACACACAATGGGGAAAACAATCGGATGGCAGCAATGAGAGAAGACGTGTGCTTCAGCATCGATACCGACTTCATCTGAATTACAAATCAGAAGTGCGGGCGTGTGTGTGTGTGCGTGTGTGTGCAGATTGAAATATGTAGAACAAAAGTTAAATTCGACATTCTAGTCTTTTGTCATCCATCACTCTGTCACATGGGGAGAGAAACGGAGATGAAAAGAGGGTACGTGTTTCGTGCGTTTGTGTTTGTTACTACCTCATTAAATTGACCCAAATTTGTTCCTGGCAGTGTGTTGTAATGACACCTAAACCAACTATACATTCAGGGAGGCTCATTTTTCTACAAATATTCCATGAATGTAAGATAAGATGTTCATCTTTTTTTATTCCACAAACAGGCTCAAAACAGTCACTTAAATGCTAATGAGATGCCTCGATTAAATGCTTGCAAAAACTTTTGAGCCCACAAGAAGGCTGTTTTCATTTATGCAGGCCTGAAAAAAATATGTGAAGTTGATCTGAATGTCCTTCAGAGGGATGCTGGGACCCGCCCTGTTTTTGGCAGGGTGTTGAAGATGGCAGAAACAGCTGACTGGCTAGGTGACATTACAGTTATCGATTAGAATTTGTCTGTAACACTGGATCCATGTCTCATTTGCCGGAGCACCTTTTTCAAAAAGGCAGAGTGTGACAAATGGGAATTGTAATGTTTCAGTGAAACAGAGAGAATGTCACTGACACTAAGAGGCGACTTATAAGAGACCTCCAACACAGATAATGAATGGCGAAGGACTATTTGATTTAAAAGAAAGCCATTTCTCCACGTGCAATGGGGTTTACTAGAGCTAAAGTTATGCGGTTCAGTCTGAAGGGACAATCTTTGGATTGGTTCTGCAATGTTCTGCAATGTTCTTTCACTTAATATTCTATTTTGCTACCCCCACCCAGCTAATTCAGCCTCTTAGGTCTGTAGTGGAGTAAATCATCTGGACTATTTCTATGTCACTGCAAAATAAGAGCATTCCTCCAGATGTTTTTTTTGGCACTTTTGATAACGATTAGTTAAAATAAACCACGGCCCCCAACCCCATCCATAGATGATCAATTCGTCCAAAAATAGTAGAGGTAGTTTGGAAAATTTATAGTGACATATTCCAAGCATATCATGTGTTTTTCTAAGTTTGTAACGATTTCTATCCTGTTTATTCTTAGAGATTATTTCAAACCTAAACAGGTGGAATTATTCAACACATGTGGTGAGAGGCGAAGGCGAGTTGTGACCCAGCTCATACGAGAACATACACACCAATGAGAAAATTATGCGTTTACGGAATGTGGGAAAAGAGGAGAAAGTGAAGAGGCCTCTGAGCAGATTGTTTGGTGACTCCTGTCGGCTTCTTCAGATTATCGAGAGCAGAACAGTTATTTATAGAGCACAGAATACGGGTTGGGTGGGGATTAGTGCTGCCTGTTCGATGCTTACTGGGTTGATGAGGGTGGAGAGGGGGGTCATTGGTGTGCATAATAAGGCGTTAATTCTGCTGAGACGACTGTCGTGCAGGGCGATGCATCAGTGCCAGTGTGTAGTACGGTGGTGGCGATTGAGATATGTGCAAGAGGTTATTTCATAAAGATATGGTAAATCATCAGATAAATATTATCTCATCTTTAAAACTGTGATTCATCTATATTGCTCGAAATGGATATTTAAACTGTCATAAAATGAAAATGGATGAAACAGGTGATAAATACTCATTCTAAAAATTTGAATGAATTCAATAAACTAACACAAAGCTTGACGTGTCAACAATTTAAGATGGAAGTTACATTTATTTTGTATATTTTGTAAACTAACTTAATGCATCATTTCTTCTGCTAACACATATAACCCTACAAATATTGGAGAAATTAATTTGAGTATGCCTTCAATTATTCATCGTCTTTGGTTTTATTAAGTGCTAATTGCACAGAGCAATCTAGTGAGGGAAAGTTAGGAAATGTCTTATGCCTCAAGCCTTTGACTTATTCAAGATTTCCAAAAGAAAAATTGATTCAGAGCGATACCTAGCTGTTTCCCCTGCCTGACTGATTTATATGAAAAAATTATAAGTGAAACAGTGTTCTTAAGTCAATTGTGTATGATTTTTGTACCCCTCTCTCTGCCTTCAGTTTTCTTTTGGAGCAGAGCCGACTTTTTTTTCCCTCACTGGCATCTGAGTCCAACAGGCAGCAGGTTGGTGTTTATTTTTGGAGTGGCTGTAAACAGAATCAGAACAGGATATTAAGGAACCCACGGGAGGATTTTGGTGGCGTGTGTTTGTTTGTGAGTGTGTGTGCCTTCCTAAAATATACAAATGTTGTGCATAAGGTCGTTGGGGGGGATTTACACTGATTTGAGTGATTCATGTTAAGGCTGAGAGAAGAGGTTTCACAGGACAACAATTTTCCAATCCATCTCAGATAATATATTTGCACTATGAACAGGAAGCCGGAAGCAATAAGTGATTGTTTTTTCAAGACCCACACGACTTCACAGGGGCACCACAACTACAGCGGCCCTTTCTATGCTAAGGAAAATCAACAGCGTGTCAGATTTTCAACAAAGAGGATTTCCAGAGTCACATGTTTCATTGGTCAGGAAACCATTGCCATGAAGAAGGAATACAACATTTAGCATGCTAACTATGCTAGCAGTTTGTAATCTGAAGACAGAGCCGCTCCTACAGCAAGGTTAGGCGCCAACTTGCAGACACAGCAAAACTTTTTTACTCATCAATTTACCATTCAAGACAGCGAAAAAGCAAGTTATCAACTGGTGTACAAACAAATGACAAACAGATCATTTGCTCACTTCCCCTCGTCGGCGATGCTGGAAGAGCCCCTTAACATGCGAGGGAATCATTGAGACGGGAAAGAGGATTTGGTGGTGGGATCCCTGAATACTAAAGTTTTGTGGAGTGACTTCAGCTGGTCCGACAGTTGATGAGGAAGAAACTATGCAGTGATTACAATGTATTGGTCTACCAGTCAGATTGTCCCGAGAGACAATTTCAACTCTGTCAAAGGGATGGTTTCACTCTGAACAAGGAAAATTCAACAGCATTTTTTATTATTTTTCTTCTTCTTCTTCTTCTTCTTCTTCTTCTTCTTCTTTTTTTTTTTTTTTTATTATTATTATTATTATTATTATTATTATTATTATTATTATTATTATTATTATTAATTTTCAAAGGTGGAAGGGAAGGGAAAGAGGCAACTGACCCAGCTGAATATTTATGTGCGGTCCTGATGCTAAATCATCCTTGTTAAGAGTGTAGAATCCCTCCGGCCAACCATTTATCACTGTGGTTGTGTACATGTCATCTCCCCCCACTCAGTACCGCTGTGTCCCGTGGGAGACCATCTTAGCTCCTTGAGAGGCAGAGAGATGGAGGACTGGTACAATCATCTGATGGGGGGGGGGGTGGTGTGGGTGAGACGGAGTGAGGCTGATTGGTCGCAGCATTTGACCAGATTGGTAACTGCCGCTTTCGTGCAAAAGAATAATTTATGTATCAAATACTCAGTGATAAAACAGAGATGATTTTATAGTACCAGCCATAAAATGAATAAGTCAGTAAAATAAATATTGATATGTGGACGGCAATGGGGTAGATGAGTACTGAAATACCACAAGTATTTCCAATGTTCGGAGTACTGTGATGGATTTCACCAATAGGCTCTTTTGATACTGTTCTCTCTGAACTTGACTTTGGCTTCAGCGTCTCCAGTGTTGCACGTGCAAAAACGAATCAAGTCAAGATCTCCCGCATGCTATTCCTTGCAGCTAATAAATCAGAGTGACTTTCTCATTGTGATGTCAGTATGGAGCCTTTGTAGAAGTCTTCATTGTGATCGCGGCAGGGAGCCAACAACTTTACTGAGGTTCCTTAAAATTACTATCTGCGATTGAGTTTGAGGAAGTATTGGGTAAAATACCTGGTTGCTCCATATTTTCAAGAGAGTTATGATTTGCAAAGGGAAACTTGTTGAAAATTTACAAAACATTTTTTTTTCTTATAAAGACATGAGTGTAGTATTTGTTAAAAAAGACAAATATGGACAAAACAGATGACCTGTTGAGGAATTGATCAGCCAGATGGGAGATAAAGAGGGACAGTGGGGAAGAGGAGGAGAAGGATATAATGGTCAGTCTGAGCTCCAGTTTCCTATGTCTGAGGCCTTGCCCCACTTTCTTGCAAACTAGGCTGAAATGTCCCAAAAAAATTGACTGATGCAACTGTGAACGGGTGTCAGAAGAGGGCCTATATTTACAATGACTTGAGGGAATCAGACAATGTCCTGGAATTAAAGATCCTCTAGAATGTTGTTTTTGGTTGTTTTGTTTTTGAAGAGGTCTATCAGTACACCAACATGTGATCATTATGGTTTGAAGTTATGGCTCTCTGTCTCCCCATAGCCAGCAAGATTTGTCATGACACAACAGTTCTGTCACTCATGATACTTTTTTAATTTTCATCTGACAAAAATAGGTTGCCAGAACCAGACAAAATGGCGGTGGAAGTCAGTCTTTCCTCTGCATCTGGGAAGTGATCCCTGCAGCCTGGTAGGGACGCCCTTGGCCAGGATTCAAGTTTCCTTGGCTGGACACAGAAACCCCCTCTGACAGAGGTAATGCATACACTATTGGCCATTCTTGTTAAAATGGTGATGAAACCTGGAAATTGTTTTTACTGCTGAACAAGAGGAGTGCCAAATGGGGTTGGAGACCCCTGATGCAATGTATTTTTTTCTGTAAATGTTTTTTTTTTAATTTTTTTAGGTAAGAAATACTGCTTCTCACTGTTGAAAAATACAACCCCTGGCACTGACTAATAAGTCTTTAAAGAATTGATAGGGAATGAATGAATGAAACTCATTTTATTTTAAAAGCCTTCCATTTCCTAAAGTAGCCTAAACCAGCCCATTCTTGGCAGGGTGTCCTGTGTGAAACATCAGGAGAAATTGATTTTGTTTTGATCAATGGTGGTAAATTAACTGCACAAACTGCCAAAGTCAAATGAGGAGGAGTTTGAAACCTGAACAAGCACAGTGTTTATTTTGAAGTGGACTCAATTAGTCTGAAGAGCTTGGAATGACTGTTATATTATGACAGCAGCACTTTAGCACCGCTTATTTCAGTGACTCTATAACAGTAATATTTCTGATTTCCTCCAAACAAGATGAAAACAACAAGATCTGATTAGAAATAACTTAAAAACAGAGTCAGAGACAATCCAGGCCAAAGGTAGATGGAAAGAGACATGATTTCACAATGTCTGATATTACATAATAATCATCTCTAACAAATCACATGGAAATAGCAAGCATCACTGCTGCTAATGTCACATAACTACAGAGAATGAGAGCTTGGTTATGAGAAAAATGAGTCCCGGAATGTCTGCGCTATCTAACCTTTAGGAGAAAATGTCACACCGGCAAATGAAAATGACCCTTGGAGCTATTTGTGGCACAGAGTTACAGCCACCTGCATTGTTTCAGTCACTGGGGGATGCTGGGAGATATGTCAACGCATGCGATGTTTACGTATGAGAAAAATTTGTGATGCTACGAACCTGTGAGTGTATAGCCCCATGGGTTAAATTTCTGATTTTTCTTGATTTCAAATAGCCTCTCTTGTTTACTACTCATATCATTGGTTTAGCTCATGGCCTGCAAAAAACTTTTTTTTTTAAAAACATCCCAAACTGTCTATCGAACAACACCTAAACTAGCTGGAAGGACATGTCAAATTTATGATTGGAAATGGCAGTAGGCTTGAATATCATGAAAATATTAACGTATGAATAAGCGTAAGCATTTTAATACAGTTTATGTCATATATTTTCACCTTTGTCTCTTAGACACTATCTGTCTTTGTTTTTGATTTAAGTTTTTTTATCTGGACTTTTATTAAAAAGTAATTAATTGTACTACTGTTCTGCCCCTTCAATGGAGTTGGGACTATCTTGAATTCTGTTCTGTTCTCGCATTCCTCGGAGATGAGATCAAATCTGTCGAGTATGCAGAGGCTATAAGTCTCATGGACACTGGAGGCCTTACACAGGCGACAGTCTGGGGATTTTATTAGTTTGTCAAAAATTAGACAAATTAAGAACTTACAAGATGATATCAACTTTCTGCTATTCACAGGGATGGACAAACTGTTAATGTTAGACTGTCGTATTGTTAACAACTGTGTTGTAGAAATTGTTTCTGCTGTGTGTCAAGACTCCGCTGACCATCCTACTGGAGAGTATTTGCAGGTTATTATTTCTTTATTCCTCATTGTTTTCATACCACAAAGCTCTAGGCACATTTTATCTGCCCCTGGCTTGAAGTCCATTATAGAAACAACAGGGTAAGTTGGGAAAAAAAATTGGGGAAGGGGATTTTTTATCATACAGATCATGTGACTGGCTTTTAAATTTAATCTTTGACTGTGACTTTGATCTATTTAGAATGGAGAGCAGAATGCAGTTATTTCCTTCTAAGTAATGAGAAGCAGCAGCACTGTGGCGCAGTGGTTAGAGCAAGAAGGTACTGGGTTTGACTCCATCTGGGGGCCTTTCTGTTTGGAGTTTACATGTTGTCTGCATGGGTTTCCTCTGGGTTCTTCAGTTTCCTCGCATAGTTTAGAAATATGCAGCAGATTAATTGGAGACCTTTAATTCCCCAGACGTGAAGGAGAGGATGAAAAGATGTTTTTCTCCACTTGTGGCCCTGTGATCGACTGGTGACCAGTCCAGGGTTACATTCAAATGACAGCTGGAATAAGCTTCCAACCGTGACGCGATGATAAGGATAAGTGCAGGATAAGCGGTATAGATGATGAATAAATGAATAACTGAAAAAATCTAGATAGTGGCCCAATTGTATCTGCAAGTATAGCGTCACCTTCTCCATAGATATACATTGAGAAAAAGGGGGTCTAAAATGTTTGGGGAGTTCCAAATATCCTAATTTGATTAGTATTTTCAGATAACATTTATAAATTCAAGAAGAGCAACAACCTAAAACGATTTCATCACATTGCCAATGAGCTGGAAACTAAATTGGATGTTTGTGCAGAAAGTCTTGCACTAGTCTCTAGTGTTACTGCTCAATAAACTACGATGTGAAAGAGAGAACATGGATTACTTTTGCATCACATGGCACTCAGAAGCTGATAAAAATGAATTGAAAAAGAAGTAGAAATGCCTCCCCTGTTACAATGTGCAAATATTTTAATCGACAGATTGAAAAACACACAAATAAGATATATTTTAATTTCCCACTATATCTAGCTGATGCTGAAGATGTTGTTTTGCAGAGGTCCAGTGGATCTGTACAGTCATTATACATGTACATGTTTGCCAGTCCTGCAATTGCGCAGCCTGAGGTCTGAGTCGCTGAGCTCAGAGGGATAATCAGTCATCTGCTGCCCAACCTGCACACCTCATTCTTTGCACACATTCATCCATCAGGGTGTGTGCGTTTTTGTGTGTGTGTGTGTGTGTGGGGGGGGGGTGTCACATACAGCTTAATTGCACTCTTCAGTCTATGAGGTGTTAAAGAATTATTTCTGTACTGAATGAAAATAGACATAAATATCCTAAAGTATACAAAGAAATCACAATCTTGGGTGTGCAACTTATTCAGTGTTTATCTAAATCAAGGAAGTCTAAGGAACATTTACTTTGGTCAGTCCCTTTGGGAAAGTAAAGCACTAAAACACTTACTGCACTTATTGCTTTGAATGCTATCCTACATGGATTATCTGTGTGTCAGGGATGTTGAAGACATCAACATCTGCTCAACTCCACCTCATGCTGTATTTGCCCATCATATGGACTCTGACTTGTAGACAAATACCGTAAGATGAACCTTGTTTAATAAGCAACACCATCGCTGTAACACAAATCTAGCCACTGTATTTCACAAAAAAAAAAACAGAATGATTTTTTTTTTCAAGTCAATTAATAAGTAAAAAGATCAAAACTTGACAGTACAATATAATTAATGACAATCCAGAATTTGAATAACAGAAATGATCTATAAATCAGCCTGAGTGGAAATAATTTCATGATATCAGTGTCACTGGAACATCAAATTGTCAAAAAGGGTCAACAACAACTTTACTCTAAAGTTGCCCATATTTCTAATAAGTTTCAATCGGTAATTACCCAGTGGATCGAAGTAATGTGGCTGCAGGCCTTTAAAACCTGGATATGAAAGCAATCAGTTGTTGTTGTATTGGTTGAAATACTCTAGACTATGTTCAGAAAGTCACACGCCCTTCTTTAATCATTGCTATTTGTTTTTGTGTCATCAGTTGTTCTAATTTCCTCCCCTGCAGAACTCTCAGCTCCCTCTTCCAATAAGCCCTGCCCATCGGACTCATTAGCTGTCAACACGTTGATCTCCCATGTGCTATCCTAGTTTTTTTTCTTTCTGTTTTCCATCTCTCTTTCTGCTTGTTTCTATTTATTCATTTCTCCAAATTTTTCAAAGGGAGTTACAGCCCTGATGATAAGGAGATTTATTTCAAAAGAAAATGTCAAAAAATGAAAATGATGACAAGATACCAATGCTAATCTTTGCGGTTCTGATTTAGTTTGAATGCGCAATTTAGATTAGAATAAACTATATTTTTTTATTTGAACATATGTGATGTCGGCAGGATTTTCCTGATGAGTTCTGAAAGATCCTATGTCTGAGTTGCCCAAAAGAAGATTATGCTTGCAACTGCAAGACGTGAAATACCACGGCTTTTGTCACAGATGGGCTTATCTCCTTTGCCTTTGTAGATGGTGATGATGACTGCGTCCCTCCAACAACAACTCCATATCAGGCACTTCTGCTGGAGTGCTGCTGATATGGTGAGAACAGCACTGTGCTGCATGCTTTTGCTCAAGCATGATGGTGATTTTGCCTGTATTACCGTTAAACCAGTCCTGGTTTATTCAACTTAGGACCTAGTTTTCCCCTGCTCGAACAGGGGTCACAGGGCCCCCCCCCCTGGAGCCAGATCCGGGGCTGGGGCTCGATGGCAAGCGCATGGTGGCGGGCCTGCCCATGGGGCCGGCCGAGCATAGCTCGAAAGGGACAGCCCCCTTTGAGCTCACCCCCACAAGTAGGGCCAAGGGGCCGGGTGCAGTGTGAGTTGGGTGGTGGCCGGAGGGGGGGACCTTGGCAGTCCGACCCTCAGCTGCAGAAACTTAGGAACATGGAATGTCACCACTTTGGCGGGGAAAGAGCCCGGGAATAGGCCTCTTGGAGGGGCTGGCTCTTTTTTTACTCCAGAGTTCCCCCGGGAGAGGGAGGGGGGGGACTGGTCAGTGGCGAGGGGTCCAGGCTCTGGATGCTGTAGGTCTGTCCTGGCTGACACGCCTCTGCAGCATTGCGTGGATGTTGGGGACAGTGCCGCTGGACTGGGTTGTGCTCCAACTATAGGGGGATCACATTCCTCAGCCTCTCTGGCAAAGTCTATTCAGCGGTGCTGGAGAGGAGGGCCCAGGGGGGTTGGTTTCATCCTGGGGGAACAGGCCGCTCTATCCCTCAGGGTCGAGGGGGATGGGGTTTTGCTGGTCCAGCAGGCAGTCCTGTGGGGGGCCTGGGGAGGCAACCGAATGGCATAAAGCGCAGCCAAGGCGTGGATCAGCATGATGTGAAGCGGCCGGGATGAGGTCTGGCGTGCAGGCATCTGTGGCAAAGACTCAATGTCCTTTAGGTTTTCAGCCAGGGAACGGTGAATATTGCCCAATTAATGGGCTTTTTTGAAGCTGGGCACAGTCAAGCCTCTTCTTCCCTGTCCACCACTCTGTGCCTGTCATTGCACGGGCAAGCAAGACGTTTTACTCCTCCATACCTTGCTGTTCTTCCCTCTCTGGCATTGAACCACAAGAAGACCTTGTCCTCCTTGGGTATGCGACAGAGACTCATCTAATTTTATGTCATCCTTCGATGGAAGAGGTTCTATCTAATTATCTATCTATCTATCTGTCTGTCTGTCTATCTGTCTGCCAGTCTATCCTAAAATCCCTCCTTATCTAGGATAAGTGTGACACTTTTTTGCAGGATATACATATACATATACATAT
>CAAKHD010014093.1:254061-278017 GCA_901007705.1 Fistularia tabacaria
CTACCCACCCCCCTCCCAGCACCACACCCCCCCCCCTCCACACACACACACCCCCACACACACACACACACACACACACACACACACACACACACACACACACATATCACTGTTCACCTTCATTGTTTGCTCTTTGGCAGTCTGAATTAATAATGTTTGCTGGCATGTGAGTAAATGGTGTTTGTGTATCTGTGTGAAAAAGAGAGTGAAAGAGAGAGAGTGAGAGGGAAAGGGAGGGAGCTCTAATATGTTTCGGAATTATGATGGTGTTTTCCTTTGTAGTTTTGCTTAAATATCTTCAGCTTTAAGGTCTTGGGTAAGTGTTTCGGATACAACTTGTGTTTGCCAAACAAAAGGAAACACGCACACACACGCACACACACACACACACACACACACACACACACACACACACACACACACGCACACACACCCACGCACAAACACACACCCACGCACACACACACACATATACACAAACACACACACAGACACGCATTGACGCATTTACATAGAGCGAGTTTTATTCACATGCCAGCAGACATCATTAATTCAGATTCTGAAATAATGAACAATCCAGATAGATATTGGTGTGACACGTTTGTATATTTGTGTCTTTATTTATTTGTATGTGTGTGTGTGTGTGTGTGTGTGTGTGTGTGTGTGTGTGTGTGTGTGTGTGTGTGTGTGTGTATGTGTATGTATGTCTGTGTATGTATGTGTATGTGTGTTCAAGCATTCTACATCTTTGTGTTACTGGGGTGAATTTGAGACTGTTCTGTGTGGATAAATAAATATTTTCAAATATTAGCTCCTCAGTTAGCCACTATTTACTGAACGTAAAGATAATGGCCATTGATAAAAAGAAAATTTCAAGATATATATTTCTTACTGCCAACAGTATCAACTACCAAAAGGTGGAGTTAGTTGACTTTTCCAATAAAATTGTCTCGATTTCACCAAATGTAAGATCACTGCATTTTACAACTCGAAAACAAAGTCCCCAAACTACTACCTGAAGTTATGCCTTGACGTCAGGTGATATGAAATAATCTAAGCCACATGCTGCTTTCACAATCATGTTCAGTTGGAGTTGAATTTTGCAACACTGATTAAGTCTTTTGGGATTTTTATTTCTGCCGAAATGGCTTCTGTCGCCAGCAAACAAAGCAAATCTAGTATGTTTTTGTGTTCCATCTGTGCGCTGCGTCCCATCCTTGTCCCCCTGGACTGTAAAGAGACAACACAGACACATTTTTTAAATCTTTTCCAATATCAATCTCTCTGGCGCCTATAATCTTGAGTGAATGTGGACAGCGATGGCGTCTTAATGATGTCATGTTCTAGATGTGTGGGTATGACAAACTGAAACATTAGAGAGGCTGCGTTTGCAATGTTTTTCATACTGTCCCTCGAATAAATGCGAAGTGAGAAAAATAATGTTTAACGATCCAAAAGGGGAAGAGTCAAGTCATCACCAGGTTAAAATAACAATTCGGTAAGCAAACAGGGAGTTGGATTGGTTAACAGATTTATTTATGTGCTCTAAGCCTCTAAACATACCCTGCATCTCTGTAATTACACATTGCTGAACATGTGAAGAGTCAGTCATTTAAGTTGCAGGATTTTCTGGAAATCTTATCATTGGAACTGGTCTTGGTTAATTTCTTGAAGTTATTTCCCCTCTTATCAAAAATGTCTCCTTCAACTGTAACCAACCCCAGCAAAAGCTTTGGGGGTATGTACCTTTAGAACTTTATGATTCCCTAGACCCACCCACTTCTCATGGCGATAACTCATTATAACTGGAGAAGTAGGTGTGTTTACCTGAGTTCGGGTCTGAATGGGACTTGTTATGATGTGAATGGTTGATTAAAGGCCAGTTGTGTGTTTGTTTGTTTTTTCATCTGAATTTTACAAATTGGCCCATAAATGCCAGAAAATAAAATAAAGCACACTGAGTTCATTTTCAGATACTACAAAATTGAAACTGTAAACCAAAACTAAAACTCAACAACTTAATTGACTGGGCAATGCCACAGGTGAAGAGCATGAGAGCGGGGCTGAGCTGATTGGTTGAACACATCAGGAACAGGAAGTGGTGACTAGGGCTGATAAAGTGACTGGTAAAGACAGACAGGAAGTAGAGCAAGCTGGATGACAAGGAGAGGATTACTCATAAAAATGAGGTCCTCAGACAGAAAACAGTGGCCTGACAAATTAAAACAGCGATAGAGCACACGACCGTACCACTTTCTGAACTAAACTAAAACACATTAACAAATTAAGTCCCAGCTTGCACCAAGAAATTCAAAAGGCCACAGTTTCAGTCCACAGGGACACACAGGCTGGATCATGACAGAACGATGGTGAACAGGTTGCTCAATCTTCTACAGCTCTTTACTTTTCCGGAGGCTTCCACAAACATAGAATTTACTCAGTTTATTATTAAAACCACAGCACAAAAAGAACTGACGTAATTTTCATTATCTCTCACAAAGATACACAATTCCTTTTTTTTCAAAGTCAATGTGGGGCTTTTTTTAATTCCTAGCTTACTTCGGTTCATGACATCATTTATGCAAAAATTCTATCACAAAAATATAATTAATGATGGATTACATTTTTATATATCTTTCATGTAAATATCAGGAAGACAGTAACTGTTATTTTCCTCTTATTGTCTTGGAAAAGTTGTACAATACTTGACATCAACATAAACATTATACATTTATATAATGTATGTATAAAAGAAAAAAATAAAGTTTCAAAGATTTAAAACTGGTGACTAATTGCAAAGTCCTTAAATCTTGTGAGAAAGAACAGTACTGCAAAAAATAGCTTTGTAGTATTTTGTTATTTGCAATTAAAATATATTTTACGGATTGCTATTTTGTATATCAGCTTGTTGGTTTTTATTTTGACATCCAAATGTGTGTCTGAGTGTCCAATTATCTTGAACTGATCCTATTCAAAAACATTGATGGATTTGAAATGTGGAAATTAAGCTTCTGAAACTAATCCAAGCCTGAAATATTTTTTGGGGGGTTAGGTTAAGCAAAGGTAAGTGTGAATTAAGTGTTAGACATTTAAGGTATGTCTGCTACTGTGTGTGTGTGTTTGTGTGTGTTTGTGTGTGTGTGTGTGTGTGTGTGTGTCACTGTGTGTAAGGGTGTGTGTTCATGCTGGAGCCCAGCTGGGCTGCAACAGCAACGGCATTAGTCATTCTCAGAGGGAACCAGCTGTACTCTGCCAATGTGCTTCTTTGACATTTGGTGGAAACACAGACACAGAATACTTGTACTGCGTGACCCTGCAAGACATTCACAAGGGTTTTCTGTATGTAAACATAGTTATGCACACAGTGTTAAATGAATGATATTTTACACACAATACCTTCTTCTCAGGTCAAACAAAACAAGCAAACACAGTATTTACATTTGCAGTTGTGGTTTTGTTCAAACCACAAATGGCAATGTTCTCAAAAATAAAACGCTCAAAAGATGTAAATTGTGAAAATATTACTTTTACGGTGTCAGAATTCAACAACTGATGCATTGACAGTGGACTTGGGCCCCCATCCCCATTTGCCCTCCACCCTCTCCCCAACCACGGCCTCACCCTAACCACCAGCCAGGTGCAGAGGGAGTTCTCCAGGCTGAGGCAAAAGAAAGCCAGTGGGCCAGATAACATCTGCTCCAGGATCCTTAAGGTGTGTGCTGAGTAGCTTGCTGGAATCTTCCAGCTCCTCTTCAACCTCTCTCTGAGGCTGCTGAAGGTGCCTGACCTCTGGAAGACCTCCTGCATTGTCCCAGTACTTAAGAAAGGACGCCCGAATGCTCTCAACGACTACAGGCTGGTGGCACTAACGTCACATGTCATGAAGTCATTTGATAGGCTTGTGCTCCAGCATCTAATGGAAAGGCTATCTGCTTCCCTGGACCCTCTGCAGTTTGCGCACAGGCAGCAAATCGGTGTGGGGGATGCCATCATATTCCACACACAAAGGGCCCTGTCCCATCTGGAGGGTACGGGAAGCATTCTGAGAGTCATTTTCTTTGACTTCTCCAGTGCCTTCAACAGCATCCAACCCACCCTCCCTAAGAACAAGCAGCTGAGTACGCAACTTCACCCTGACTGCCTGGATCTTGGACTACCCTGCTAGACGGCCGCAGTATGTCAGGGTGGACGGCTGTGTTTCCGAGGCCGTAGCATGCAGCACAGGAGTGCCCTAAGGTGCTATCCTGTCTCCATTCCTCTTCACACTCTCTACCTCCGACTTCCGGCACAACTCCAGTTCTTGTCACCTCCAAAAGTTCTCAGATGACTTTTCTATCGTTGGATGCATCAATGATGATGGCGAGAAGGAGTATGGGGGTCTGATTGCAAGTTTTGTTGAGTGGAGCAACCAGAACTGCCTCCTACCTGCAGACCCAAACGCTTCAGACCCTCCTATGTGCCCACGGCCATTACACTTTATAACAACTGTCTGGACAGCACACAACTCTGACCAGCCGGAGGCGCGTCTGTGCTCCCACTACCTTACTCATTCACACATGCCATGTCCTCATCCTGTTTATCTATTTTTATCCTTGGTGCTGTCTTTTGTCACCTACTTTTATCCTTTTTGTTGTCATTTTGTTTACCTATTTACCACATCCTGTTTATCTATTTTTATCCTTGGTGTTGTCATTTTTTTCACCTACTTTTTATACCTGTTGTCATTTTGTTTACCTATTTTTATCCTAGCTGTTGTCATCCCACCAACTATTTTTACCCTTGTTGCCATTCTGCTACCTAGTTTTTTCATTCTGTTAACTATCTCATTCTGTTAACTATCTTGATGTTGTCACTCAGTTATCCTTTCCTATCCTTGTTGTTGTCTTTATTCTTTTAATTGTGTCTGCTATCTATATTTATTTATATTGACTCGTGGGATCAGAACAACAAGAAAAATCATCAATATTTGGCAGGCTAGTCGTAGCAAATCTCCCCAGGAACACACAAGAAACTATGAGACCATAAATTTAGGGTTGCGGAAAGATAAAAAAAAATGTAGTTACATAAGTTTCTGGTTCAAATGAAAAACACATTTTAACAGCTAAGTCAACAGAAATTGAATACTAGTAGTTAGAAAGTCACATTAAACACACTGAACACAGTTTTTTGAATCTATATATTTATTTTCTAATGCCTACTCTCTTCATCTATTCCTTTCCACACAGTCTTGCTTGTTCTAAACCTATAGGATGTCAGGCCAATGGCCTCAGGAGAAGAGACCTTTTTTAGGACCATATTTTGATGTAAATCACAAGAGGAGACCCCCTGATGAGGACTATATTTTGAGGTACATCACTGCGTACAAGAAACACCAGACTAGAGGTTGAATCAGTGAAGTAAACCTGTGTAATTTAATTAAAATCATAGTTGGTAAGTGATACTAAAGAGCTAGCAGTTGCAATGTTTTACTTTGTAAAAATATATACACAAGCTGTCCCTTGATAACCTAACTGTGTTTTAGGAAAATGTTCATATGTGGGTCACAACACAATATCAAAATTGAATATTCTAGATTTTCAAGTAAACTTTGACAACCAAGATCAGTTAGCTCTGTGTCATTAAAGAAGATTGTTAAAATTGAATGCATTCATTTTCTGTACCCTCTGTCCTGCTTTCAGTGTCACAGTGGGGTTTGGGCCAATACCTGCTGTAATCAGAGAGGAGGGGTTCACCCAGCAATGGTCAGCAGTAAATTGTAATCCCAAAAGCAAACCAAACAAATTAAATAGAAGCAAGGTTTTGACACTGTTTGCAAAAATGGCCGCATTATTCATTTTTTCATTGTTGAAGAAAAAGGCATGACACACAAATTATTATCATATGTTACAGGACAGCTGGCAATATACTCATACAAATATGATAATTATCAAACATCTGATGACTCACCCATTCTATTTTTTTATAAAAATACTTGCACTACAGCAATATGATATAATACCCCCATTCCAGATTTGTATTGTAAATTGCAGCTTCACTCGAGTCTCTTGCTCCAAGGAACACATTGGAGAAGTGCTGCTTTATTAAGATTTCAAGGCACCGATTCCTCTACTGTTTTAGTCAGTTAAAAAAAAACATTTCAGTGCAATCAAGGTCGAGTAGATGTAAATGATGGAGGGAGAAGAAGGGGTGTAAAGGTGAGAATGGTCAAGGAAGATGTGGCTAGGTGAATTGCCAAAGGGATGCCATGGCCCCAAAGGCGAGTCAATGTCACCTTTGTATTTTTCTGCGTCGATCAACAGCTGCGAGCAGCACGCGCTCCGGCAAAGCAGCTCACCTCTCCCTGCCAGTAGACACACACAGATAATGCATCATCCATCATGTGTGTGTCTATGATAGTAATTTCATACACGGATGCATGAAGATGCGCATATGTGCTCATGCCTCCTGTGCAGGTTTGTGGAGGTCAGTTCATGTAGTCACAGCCTATGCTATAATTAAATGTTGCTGGTAAATTACCGTCCTTACTGTAGAGGCAGGATATATTAAGCCAGAACCCCCACTCCATAATAATGAACCAAAAGATGCATTCATTTACACTCAATTCACCAAAGCCTTTTACATTTGACACAATCATAACAGAGTGTTGATAGATAATTTAATTGATGTTATTCATTATTTTGTTGGCTTCCCCCTCTGAATCATTTTGTTCATTCTATCTGAGCTTTCTGAAATGTGGATGTGAATTTGCATCTGTAACGCAAAGAGACTTGGTTGCCGTAAAGGTCAAAACTCTTTAGTTTTTAAAGGAGCCGGCACAGCAAGGGTTTTATGTTATTGATAAATTGTTGTCCGCCATATCCTTATGATCAATGAGGTTATTATTTCTGCACACTTCAGTGAATTTATGTATATGAACATAATAGAAAATTCATATGAGTATGTGACAGCTGTTTCACCAACATGAAGCACGGCTCAATTTTTCTTATGTATGACTAAGTGGCCTGTCAGATCTATGTGCTCGCAAGCCCCTTAAGCCATGGCTGCCTTGGAGTTAGTGTCAACCTGACTGACCACAGAAAATACACCTGCGGTTCAGGGGTCATTGAGGGGCTGACTCCCCTTTCTCTGCCAATCTGGAGATGGAGCAACAAAAACCACTGACCAACTCATTCCATATGCTGGGATGTTGGGAAGGGTAAATTTGCGAATTTGTGTTCTTTACAACGAGGTGGCAAGTGCATTGAAAAGGGATGGGATAGTTAGTACAACGTTAACTGTTAAACACAGTCAAACACAAACACACACAGTTCTGAGCTACCTGGTAATCCATCATGACACTGTTATATAACAGTTTTATCCCCTCCACCCCACCCCCCCCCGCTTCGCCTGCATGCCAGCAGCACATTCATGCAAACACATGTGCTCGGCATGGACGCTCAGTCGAGGTCTTTACCTCTGACTGCTCAGCCTTCTGTCTCTTCCTGGACGGACCCCAGAGACACAGCCAGGCTGACAGGCTGACGTCAGTGTGTATGCACGCATAAGTGTGTGTGTGTGTATGTGTGTGTGTGTGTGTGTGTGTGTGTGTGTGTGTGTGTGTGTGTTCAAGCTGCAAGATCCTCAGCATCAATCATCCAGCATTCTCTTTTGTCAGCCTGGCGTCTATCAAATATGATGTCTCTTTCTAATAAATTGTAATAGAGTACCTCAAAGCAGGGGAAAAATATAGCAAGACAAGGATGTAAACTGAGATAAATTATTCCAGAACCTGTGGGGTTCGGGGGTGTTGTTGCTTTTCGTCTCACAGAATGGCTTAATATTCTTCACCTGTTCTCACTAAAAGACCTGGTCTACTGTGCTCAACACATTTAAAGTTGGAATTGTGATGGCATATTTTGCTTGTAAATAATAACAATAATAATATTATAATGATAATAATCAAACATTAAATAAAAAATTCTTGGCCTAAGTCATGTTTATCTGGGTAGAAGTACACTTAATAATGACAATAAAGCATATGAACCATTTTTAATGTCTTCTTCCTAGAAAAGCAAGAGCCAAAGAGATATGGGATGGTCACTATATGGGCACTGAAACCCGTGAACATTATGGAAGTTAGATTGCTTCAATTATTTTTCTCCTTTCAGGAATTTCTTTAAAAAAAAAGAATTAATCTGAAAAAAGTTGAAATGAAAACAATAAAGCTAAAGTGCTGTAAGACATATAAAAATATAAAAATGATAAAGGGATACATAAAGTTGCCATTTCTTAAAAATTGGTATGTATGTGTATGAGACATCATGAGATAAAGGATCTTTTAGGGAGAAAAGAACACAGAGACAAAATCTTTCCAGACCCCATGAAAGTTTCTGTTTTAAAACCTTGCAAAAGTGGATTATGGTCGAATATCACACATTAAATGTGACAATCCCACTGGAGGACTTGATTGTGTCAGTGTCTGTGGTTAAAAATTAAGAGCCAGCCATCTCGCATTATCATTTCCTTCTATCTGCTCTCTTCCATCATGTTCCATCTGTTCTGGCAATTTAAACATCTGAAAATTCATTGGTTCTCAGTCGCATATCTTTGGATTTTTGTCCCTCGGTTCCTCCCTGGATGCTGTTGTCACCTTGTGTCAGTGTCAGCTGACTGTGTTACCCTGGCAACAGAATCAGTTTGGTCACGCTGGAAGGCAAACGACTGAAGAGATTTGATTTTCTGGTGTTTGGTCAGTTTCTGAGGCAATATCTATTTCAAATAAATAATTGAGTGATCTCTAATCAATAAATATCAACAGGGTTAAAGAGAATGTCTAGATAGATTGAAACACACTACAAAAAATGTTTTTTGCTACAGTATTTGACTCTGACTTAGAGTAATAACTTTCACAGAGGTTTACCCTGGTTTAAAATGAATATGGCAAAATATTCATAACTTAAGGTGCCATGGTCTGTTGCCAAATTATCTACAGTATTATTTTAAACTGTTCATGTACATTTTTTTAAATGAATGAGAATATTTCTTTGATGAAAAACCTAATTTTTCATCATCATAGCGTGTTGATTTACAAAATTAACATTGTGTTTTAAAAATGGTTTTATATTGCTATTATTTAACAGCAAACATTATCATTTAAAAAGGGGATGGGATTCAATTTCGATTAATTTTGAAAGGACTTTAATTGTAGCTAATGAGGAGAGCTAGGGTTGAAAACTGATTAGCAAGCTGTTGCTAGTCAAAACAGTTAGTTAGCTACAGCAAGGTGAAAATAAGCCGTGTTTACTGAAACTACAAGACAAATGCAGTCATGGCAACCTTAATAACCAAGTCAGTGATAGGCTTTGTGTGTAGATAAGCAAACAATGAAGATACATTGAAGCTGCTAACATGTTCTTGCTTACATTTACAGAATGTCTGGCTGCCAACTCAGACTGCCAGTGGAAGAAAATGAACAGGGGATTTTGAGTGTCTTTGTGGAGATGGCCGAAATTTGCTGAACAGGGCTAACTATTTGTGTGTGTGCGTATATGTTTGTTTTAATATGTATTTTGTATCCAAGGAATAGCTAAAGACAGTCATCATTCTGAATGAGCTACATTCTAATAAGTGTCTCCACTTTTTCAATAACAATTTGAGTGACCATAAAGCTATATTTTTGTTAAAAGTTGCACTTTATATATTCTTTCATTCATTCATCGCCTGCCGCTTATCCTGCACTCAGGGTAGCAGGGCATACTGGAACTATCCCAGCTGTCATTGGACGAGAGGCGGGGTACAACCTTGGACTGGTCCCCATTCAATTGCAGGGCCACGTATACGGACAAAAAAACCATTCACTCACTCACTCAATCATTCGGGGCAATTTTTCCACTTTTTTCCAATTAACCTGCTGCATGTTTTTGGACTGTGTATGTATATAATATACATATATATATATATATATATATATATATATATATACACACACACACACACACACACACTATATGGCCAAAACTATTCGCTCACCTGCCTTGACTCGCATATGAACTTAAGTGACATCCCATTCCTAATCCTCAGGGTTCAATATGACGCTGTTCCACCCTTTGCAGCTATAAAGGCTTCAACTCTTCTGGGAAGGCTGTCCACAAGGTTCAGGAGTTTGTTTATAGGAACTTTGGACCATTCAAGCACATTGATGTAACTTAAGTTCATATGCGATGTCACTTAAGTTCATATGCGAGTCAAGGCAGGTGAGCAAATACTTTTGGCTGGCGTATATATAACAAACAATGAAAAATAAAAAAATATAAAAAATATATCTACATATATACCTATATATATATATATATATATATAGATAGATAGATAGATAGATAGATAGATAGATAGATAGATAGATAGATAGATAGATAGATAGATAGATAGATAGATAGATAGATAGATAGATAGATCGATAGATAGATAGATAGATAGATAACCAAAGTAGGGTCTGTCCATGTGGAGCTGAACTTTATTTGCCCAGGAGTTTTTGTAGAGAAATTGAAAAATTCAAGATGTGTGTGGCAGAGAGACTGAGTGTGTGTGCACCCTGGGTGCTTTTAAAGTTTTCCTCTTGGGCCGTTAATTACACCCCCACCATCTGGCTGACGTTTTTTTTTTTTTCCAGCATTGCATTTGCACATCATTTTACTTTAATGTCTGCCACACACTTTAGCTCTTTGCAGTATTTACAACACAAAGTCTCAAACAATGGGTTCAAAGCCTCAATACAAAAAAGGTCTGATGGAGGGTAAGAAAAGGCAGGGACTCTGAGAGACGGTGACATGAAAAAGGCGGCTACGGATGCAGAGTAGTAAAAGGTCAGTGGTGCTGTGATGAAAGAGCTTGGAAAGCGTGCGTCCGGTGAGCACTTGTCAAACCAATGCTGGTTCACTTGACTGGCCACAGAAGCCTCGGCAGAGCAAACATCACAGTGTAGGTAGGGACTCTTTTATGAGCCACTGCAGGTACAAGCTGAATTTAACACAAACATAGAAAAAGGGCAGGGAGGGCAGGTAGAGTCTTAATGTGGGTAGACTTAATAAGATCACATTGTACCTGAAAAACAGTGATAAAGAACTTAATCACTTAATACAGCATGTATTTACAAAAGGAGACAGAAAAAGTTAACATTAAAACAAAGTTAAAAGTGGAGTTAATTGTCAGACTGGAAAGTGGAAGTGATAGAAATCACACAAAGTGTTATATTGATTTCTCTTTATTTATTAGCTTCTCTCGTGAATGTGCCTTTTCAATAATTGCTTTGGTTCTGAGGTCCCGAACACTTGTCTCATGAAGTTATTTGCTCAGATGGATTATCTCTGTCCATTTCAGGAAGCTTACATCGGTATTCACTTTTACTCAAAACGGGCAAATGCTCTACACACTGCCTCAGGAAATAAAGTCACAGTTTGTCCCTTCCTCCTTATAGTTCTTCTGTTATCTCTTTAGTTCTAAATCACCAATCCCAACACAGGCTTAGGCTGATATCACAGTTTAACAACCACAAACACAAACCAAGAGAGAAAATTACACAAATGGACACCACCAACTGAGATGATTCTGGCAAGAGATATGTATCTTTGTATTTTGTCATCTTTAGCTGCTGGTCGATTAAGCTATTTGTGCTGGTCTATGATGCTACAGAGCAGTTTGCTTGGACATTAAGCTACTGGCTCAGGCTCTGTTTTGACAAGATGGGGAACCTGCAGGACATAACTGTGAAAATGGAGATGTTGAATCATAAAGATGTGTTTGTTAAGTGGGATCATTTGGGTTGTGAACTTGGAATGAGTTGAAAAGGGGCCTCTTTGCAGCTCGCCTTCAATAATCAGACATTACTGGTTTGCTTTTAGACCAATTTTTTGTAGACCAATCAGAGAGATTGCGATCTCAACTTTCACAAAAACAAGATCAGTATTTTCATACCAAAGGTTCAGCCTCGTACCGAAAAAGATCAGTGTTTTTATACCACATTGTTTCTAATCTCAACCTGTTCCGAGCAGGTGAGGTCTACAGAAGACGTTACCATGGTGATCCGGCTAGAATGTGAACCAGCCCTGTAACACTGAAAATTCTGAGCTGAACCTGAAAACACCCTGCTGACCTAGTAATCCTGCTTTGCCATGAAGGTCATAGTTCTTTGGAAAATGCTAAATTAACTATTTATAATGAATTTGAAAAATATCCTCACCTGAAAGTCGTCCTTGTATATCAGGTTTACAAGAACAAACACAAACTCCAAACACACAAATATACATAGGCAGAGCCCCATTTCAGTACATTCCATCATCCACACAGTTCTACAAGTTCTACATTGGCATTAATTTTAATGGATGATATAATTTGACTAATCTTTAATAACACAGCCCTTCCTCTGTGGAACTGAAATAAAGTATGAAGTATTATATTTATTGATTGAAAAAAAGCAGCTAAAATACAAAACCTGCTAACAATGAAGCTCATCAGTCTGCATGACAACATAAACGTTCAAAATGAAGAAGAAATCTGTAGAATTAATGTAATCTTTCTGCTTTTTGACCACGATCCCAAACAAAACCTTCACACAAAGACATATTACATTTTACTTTATGCATTTCATTAGATTCGAGCAAAAATACTCCTAGGTTGGCTTCTAAAGTGAAAAACCATTTCCTCATGAATTCCTGTCGTGTCTGCCGATGCCCTTTCATGGCAGCAGACTGCACACATCAGACGGGTCACCTAGAATGTGCAAGAGAATGGACACGCAGCCAAAACGATCCTGCATTTACATAGTCTGCCTGTGATTTGGACAAACACAGACAAGTGTCTGGCTGTGTTTCAATTTTTGCCCAACAATTTGCTACACTTTAGCTTTTGCTTTTCACTATTGTGTTTGTGGTAATTAATTCTGTCCCATGTTAACGTGTCCAGGCTTAATGCTCCACACCTGGGGAACTCTAATCCTCAACATCTGATTTTATGCTTGTGAAGAAGAATGAGCTGGGATGTCACTGGTCCCTGGAAACAGTGAACACTTGGAACACTGAACCCAGGGATCACTGGACCTGGGAAAACATGACACTGGAACCATGTGACACAGGGAATGTTAAACCTTGAGGAAATTGACATGAACCCTTACACGCACAAATAACAAATGTATCATCAAAATGCTGAAAGAAGCATCTCAGAGGACAATAAAACACGTCTGGGTCTTTTAGCAATTCACTTGCTGACCAACATTAGCGGTGCTAAATTAGGAAAATCATCTCTCTCGCAGATTCCTGCTCTCCAATCCCTCATGCGAGGGCACACACTCCAACTCCAGGATTTACACACACCTCTCATTATATACACTGTGTACCAGGCATCTGACAGGCTCCATTTAATGTCCAGACTGATGTGGACATTTGCGTTGTTGCAAACCCACCTATGGTTTTATGTATAGCTCATATCAGGTTTTCTTGGTGTACATGTTACCCTAGAAAATAGCCCTAATTTTTGGGGTAACACAAATATTGTTGGCAACACTAGTGTAATAAAATATAAATATCACTGTAATTGCCAGTATCTATTTCATCGGTAAAAGATCACAATGAAGATCATGCTTGTTGGATGTCCTTTAAAAACAGACAAACCAAGTTCTTCATATATATTTGATTGTACTTGGATAACTGTGTGTTAGCATATGCATGCTGTTCATTGTGTAGCTGCCTCTGAAATAAGAAAAGATTGAAATCATTTTCTTTTTCTATATTTATCTGGATGTGTTGAGTATGTTTTCAGTTTTTGGACACGCCTGTGTGTGAGTGTGTCTTCCCTCCATTCTGTATGAAGGAAGGCATGGTGACGAATGGAGCCCTGCAGCAGTTTGGATGACATAGTCCATCTAATCCACTGAAAAAGATTGAATGAGCACAGAGGAGAGGGTGTGAATGAGAAAATAGGTGGCAGAGGAAAAAGGTAGAATTATTATGAATGAAAGGAGAATCAAAGAACCCAGTGTGACCCCAAGAAAAAGGAAGATAAATTAAGTAAAGGACAAGAAATGCTGAGAGTGGTTGGCAACCAGTTTATCACCTGTCCATCTTTTAAACCAGACGGTTGAGTCAAAAGATTTCACCGTATCGGCTGCTTTGAGCAACTTCTTACCAAGCATCTTTAGTAATGCCAACCTCATCCCACTCTTCCTTCAATGCTCTGCTGAGGTAGTCTAAGGGGGAACCAGAACATTGATCTGGAACAAGTTCATCCCATTTTACCAGCTAGACAACCAGCTCCTCGTCAGCAAAAAATCTGTTTTGATCGTAGCTTGTGTACAAAGCAATTCACCTGCTTTTGGATTTTTCGTGTTTGGATGTTATCGAAGGCATTGGATGAAAAAAGGTTCTGCTGCTTTCCTTCAGCTGTGAACACTGAGGGAGAAAAGATGTGAAGCATGACAGTTCACTGGGATTCGAATCCAGAAAATGATATTTACCAGACAGAAACCTAAACCAACCAATTCCGTGTGTTATTAGCCCCAAAGTTTTTAACAATTCAACCTTTTCAATTGATTTCTCAGCTTTCAAATGCAGAACATTCCTGGAATTATTCAACATTGACACTTGAGTGTCCCTTCATTGTTCAGTCTAGCATTTATCGAGCCACTGCCTCTTTTGTTCTAACATGCTAAACCTGATTGTGTTGGAATCAATCATTTAATTTATAAAATTGATAGTTACAGACAAACCGACCAAAGGATTTGTCCACTCTTATTCTGTGACTAATCAACTGTACAAAAATCTAAGAGGAAGCAAATACCTATGATGGGGGGACATGATAAATACAACATGGAGTCTATTAAAATATAGCTGCAAGATTTAAATACTCTTGTCAGATATAAAAACAGTAAAAGGTGCCTCTTGATCTGATGATTGAAACCACAGAGATTGTAAACTTGTCCTGCCCTGCATCTCCTCCTCTGCCCTGCAAGCAACGCCCATATTCCATCATCCCCATTTTGATTGGTCAGGCTGCCAGCAACAGACTCTCCCTCTCTCCTTCTACCCTCTACTCCATCCTCCCTCCATCTACTCTCTCTCTCTCTCTCACCGCGACTGAATGAGTCGAGTCAGACACAAGCTGTTAAACACTACGATCGTTTGTCTCGTTCTCTCTTCTTCACACTCATTCTCTCTGTCTCTCTCTGTCTCTCTCTCTCTCTCTCTCTCTCCCTCTCTCTCTCTTCCTTCCTTCCTTTCCTCCCTCCCTCCCTCCTCCTGTGTCCTTTCCTGTCTCCGGAGCAGACAGTCAGTGAGCATCGGCACGGCAACTGAGTGGCAACAGGATTTCACGGTGGACAGTGGAGGACACGCGAAAAAAAGAAACATCCAAAAACAACAAACCTTTGATGGACACCAACAAACCTACAAGAGGACAGCATGAAAATAAACTGCAAAACAAGTGAGGGGCAACAGTTTCTGCAACTGATGTCGGAGTGGAAACAACGCTGATTTGCAGCAGCTCCCGCAGGTGACATCCCATACCTATTTTTTGGGGGGGGAGAGGGTGAATTTCTATGTCTGAGAAAAACACGGTCCTTGTGTAGCAGATATCGAAAAGGCGACACTGCTGAAAGGAAACACAAGCTTTGGTTTCAGGGGAGCAACAAGCTGGGCGTCTTCATCCCCTACATTCACCAGCGTTCCCTCCCATCTTCTGTTTTCAAGCAGGGGGTGTCTGATCATGGTCTGGTGAGCGGAGTTCATGGAGTTTCGTGGTGATCAAAAGAGGTGAACCATTAGGATTTTTTTTATACCAAACTGAGGAAACAACATCTTCACCTGGAAGCCCCTGCAGTAGCAAGAGTGTCTTCTCAACTTCTGACAGCAATAGAAAGATCAGAAACAAAATCAGAAATACTTTATTTATCCCAGAGGACATTTCAGTGAATGTGGATGAAGACGAAGGCCCAGGGGAGCAACAGCCAAGGAGGAGAAGTGAAACAAACAAAAATACTCAAGCAAAGATGTTAGGGAGAAAGACATTTTACACCGCAAAGCTCAGCCATAGATAGACAAAGTGAGTGAGCCACAAAGCTAAACACGTCCTTCTTGTTTTCATGTTCTAGATTGATTCAGCAACAACTGATCATCTAAAGTTTGCATCCTGAGACTTTAGTTTATTTTTGTTGGCACCGATTCCAGTCAGTGCATCTTGGGGGGGGGCACTATTGGACTCTTCTTTTCAGAGTGAGGTGGATCTGCCTCGGGGGGCAGTTGACAGACATCCAAGACGCCGCGTGCCGTACTCCGCGTGAAAAATGCCCAGCCGCGCTTGGCCAAGCCGGCCGACCCGGGCCCGACAGCGGGCCTCTACATGGAGAGGTCACAAAGCCGCATCAGCCTGTCGGCATCCTTTGAGGCCCTTGCCATCTACTTCCCTTGCATGAACTCCTTTGACGAGGATGATGGGGGTGAGTTGGTGGTCACACACTTGCCCTTACAAATAAAAGTCAACCCTTTTGTACTAGTTTATATTGAATGATGTAGAATGACTTGTAAAGTTGCTTGATAACTGGTTTGACTTATGTACTTCTCAGTTAAAAAAAGTAAGTTTGTCTGAAGACCAACTGTGAATAATATGTTTAAAATGTTATTGTTTAACATATCAATTGAGGATTTAAATTGTATGTACTTTGAGTGGTTTGGATTTAAGGTTATGTAGGTTATCGTTTGCATTTACTCAGTCAAAGGTAATTTCTTATAGTTTCAATCTAGCAATATCTCAAAATTGAGACAAACTAAGTCGAGTTGTGTTGAAGGTTGTAGAGTGAAAACCGCTGGGACTGAACAGAAGACTTCAATCCCGATTCAATTCATTTTTTTTGTTGTCTTTGCCGTTTTTGTTCTGTCATCCTGAATGAGGCCAAACTGTGTCTAAACTGTGGACGTTTTGTTCTTTTATGAGGTACAAGCTGCTTGGTAAAATGCCTGTTTGTTTACTCAGTGCTCCACCTCCTTTTCTACACGTGCTCCTGACCTGATGGAGGCATGAGATTGTATGAGGTCAACTATCAAGAATCAGGTTCAGCGGATTCGATGTTCTGAATGTCAGTTCCATCATAATTTCAGTAAATTGCCCAGCTTCGCATACAACCATGATTGAAGACAAACATGCCGTTGATCATTGGGCTGCTCGGTAACTGATGGTTCTGTTCACAGCCAGTGTGTCTTGCAAACTCTCTGTTGCTGTCTGTTCCCCCCAAACAACCTCTTGTGTGTATAGATGCTCAATTTAGGAGGTCAGGATAATGGTTTTCACGTTCAATATTTTGAGCATGAGTTTTGACCATATCTTTGTTGCACAGAATGTAAAACAGGAGATAATATGAGAAGTCCACTTTCATTCTGATAAGATTATCTGATGGCATCACCGAAATATCTTTGAAAAAATCAGTAATGACCTTTATATTGTGTTTTAGAGACATTATTGCTTTTTTAACAAGTATGAACAGTGATCACTGGTCCAGAAATATGTCACAGTGCTTTGAATCATGACATAGGACCTGGGATAGGGATTAGAAGGTAACTGGCCTTGTACTTCTAAGAAGGAAATAATGTATTTAAAGAAAAAATAGTATTTTTGGTTTGAATGCAATATTGTTATAAATCTCCGCAAGACGTAGATAATAATTTCCTCTTGCAAATTCTGATATCTGTCGACACCAACCTCCATAGGCCTCCTCTGGTTGCCTTGTGATTTATCAGAACAGCTGCTCTTACAGTGGAAATTGTTGAAGTCATCAAAATTTGTATAGATAATCCCGCCTGAGTTGGTTCCTGGTCTGTAGCACAGCAGACTAAAACACAAGACTAATGATGGGTAACACCTCAAACCAGGTAGTGGTAAAACATATACATTTCTGTTGTTGATTTTTGAGTTTCTCTGTTTTTTTCTTTAAATTTTACTTCAGTGTTTTCAGGGCAAACCTATATCATGATATGTTTTTGCAGTTTCTCATGCTTGCTGATTTTTTCTGATCATGACATCGATAAATTAGTTGTGAAAAAATAGGTTCAGTAAGTTGGCAAAAGCGATTGAAATGACAACATTAATAACAGAGAAATCATGTGTTTGCTTGACTTCATGTGACATTCTATTAGCAGCATGTTGTCTGTGAACATATTTGATGGCTCTTGTGGTACAAGATCCCATTACAATGTTTTTTTTTCTTTGTACTTTCCATGACCAGTTGTCATATAATTTGATTTTCTACTAGCCAACTATGTCGACATCAGTGTTCGGTCTACAACTGTTGTTATTGCTGACTGAATATCTAATTTGCATTGAGCTAGACCAGAAGAACTGGCCATTAGAGCCACACACACAACCACTCTACGATGCTGGATTGGCTGCTTCCAACTTTAATATGCCTCATTCCCCAGTCACTGTTCAACAACTGCCTTGCCATTTAATCTTAAAGTGCTGCTTCCTGTGGCAGCCATACTGGAACATTAAGATCCCCAATTGCCTGCATAGCTAATAATTTTATAGGGTTAAATAATGGTGCAAGGTAGTGGTTCAAGGACTGTAACACCCTTGGAAGCTGAGAACTCCATGTCCAGTTGTCACAGTTGTCATTGATTCTTCTTGTGTGCAACCTCACATGAGGATCAGGTGTGTGTGTGTGTGTGTCTGTGTGTGTGTGTGTGTGTTTGTGTGTGTCTCAGGGGGCCTTTAAATTAAAAAGTGTTGAGAAACTTACAGTCACGAAACAGATTTTCTTCAAATTAATAGTTTTGCTGGAGAATTGGATCTAAGTGATGTTAAGATTTCCCAGGGGAATGTAAATCAATACACGGGCGCTTGGACATGCACACATATGCTTCTTTGAAGCAGGTGACAGTGTGAATTAACTTTTGCAAGGACGTTTGTGTGTGCGTGTGTTTGTGTGTATATGTGTATGGGTGTTTATTTTTTTGGCACTATCTGAAGCAGAGCATCTTGTGACCATCGGGTATGAATGATTGTTTTACACTCAGAAGCAGATTTCAACCTTCCGAGGCTCCTTTGCTACTCCGGGCATTTCCATGGAAAAACAGGAGCTTGAAAAAATAATTAGATAAAACAGAGATAATTACACCCCCCGCCCTAACATCCCCCACTCACAGATACACACTGACATTCAGAAACATACCTTTATAAGTATTATATTTACTAACAGTCACATACAACCCACATTCATGTACATTGTCAACAAGTAACACAACCAGTTCTTTATTTCTTTTAGCTACCTTAGTTTAGTTATTGCTTTGAGTTTCCCCCGATGGAAAAAATCCTGAAGCTCTGTAGTCACATGGATCCACTTTGTTTCACATAATAGTGAATGTCCCCCAAAAAATTTCTGTAGCGATTTATTTTCTTGATATTGTATGCAACCCTCTTTTGCAGCCATTGATCTCCCAGCGGTTTCTTTTTTTGCTCCTTGCTGGAATAATTTGAAACAGGAAAAGTGATTTGGGTTGAAGAGAGAGAGAGTTCAGCATCTCGGGTTGGGGCGGAATGGAGGGAGTTGGATAGTGGAGAGAGAGTTCAGCATCCTGATAGCCTGGTGTATGAAGCTGCTGGTAAGTCTGGTGTATCGGACCGGAGGCTCCGGTACCAGGAGGCTGAAAAGACTGTGTGCAGGTTGAAGTGGCTGCGGGTCAGCGGAGTAGTCTGAGCTCTTTGATTGTCTCGGTTTGAACAGAATCCATGGTGTCATGAAGCTGGCTTCTGTAGATGTCCAGCAGATCTTGTCGATAGTACTTGTAATCCTGCGGCAGACACAAACGGGACTAATGCGAAAAGTGTGAAATATGTGAAGAACAACGATAAATCACCGCACATGCGGGAGAGCGAGGGCCCGCCACGTCTATACACGCCGCCATATTGGAAGAGATCCGTATTAGTACGTTTACTACTACTAGTAGGAATATTTTCAGTTGTATTACCTCTTTTAGCAACCACACTAGAAGAAATATACAGTATACAGATGTTGACATTTTTGGTGTACATGTACCCTCATATGCTAACGCACACACAGACTCACACAGGTACGTGGAAATGTTTGAGGTAATCAGAGTGCAGGGGCAGGCTGTGGTTTGTGGCTCTCAGTCTAATTAAATGCTAATATGGCAGCTGATTGTGGTTGACTGCAGCGAAATGGGCTCTTGATTGCAGGTTAATGCTCTCTCTCTCCCATACAGTTCCACTGTCTATCTCTCTCACAGAGGCCATTCTCTCTTTCCGGCCATGAAAATCCTGTTTTGAGGCTAACCCCATCTTTACGCCTTGAATCCTCCTCTAATTGCATCCTCACTTGTCTTCTCTCCTTCTCGGTTTGATTTGTTTTTATTTTGTCACATGACATGATAAAATCTTTGATTTTACAGAATGTTGAGAGAAGGTTCTAAAAGCTAAAAACATGTTCACTATATCATGTAATAGTATGGTCAGGGTTTCTGTAATCTACATATCCCATGCTTTTGCATTGAAAGACCTCCAGAGTTTCACAATTCGGGAAAAATTAATGAAGATGGTAAAGACACACAATCGCCAAAGCGGAAGCACCAAGAGTTAGCACCGAACCACGTCCAGGTCAGAGTCACTGCCAAATGAAGCAATCCCATCTCTGTGCACCAGGATTAGACCCTCTGTATTTCCATCTTGACTCATCTTTGTATGACATTGTTTTCAATGTGACAACATAATTTGTGCAGACTTGAAATTGCAAAGTCATCATGGGTGAGATTTCAATTTCAGAGAAGGGAATTAATTAATGAATGAAGGAAGGATGGAAAGAAGGGGAATATCAGACCTTAGTTGAGGGATGTTGGAGGGAGCAACAAATGAAAAAAACCCTGAAAACATAAGCATTAACCCTAGAACACTAACGATAAAATTAGTAACACCATCACTAACGTTGGGTATATTTTACCCAATATAGTATTCCAGATGAAATACAGTTTTCATCAACTGAAATCATAGATTGGAGGAGGGAAACAAACTTACCATTAATGACATAAATGAGCAGCCTGAAGCTGCTCAAGGACCCATGTAACTCAGACAGCAGCAAGACAATGAAAATCACATGACAAGAGTCGTGAGGGTGAAAATCTCCCGACGTGAGTTTTCTAGGGTTAAACTAATGTCACCTGATAATCAGCGAAATAATGTAAAAAGATAATAATCTGCAAACAACCTGAAAAAGCCAAGAAATTAACCAGCCAAATTTTTTAAAACATTAGTCGGAATGAAGGAGAAATTAGCTAAGAATAGCGATGAAATGCTATGTAAAAGTGGGCTTCTCAGTACTTCCTTTTTTCCAGCCCTACATATTTACTTGTTCATATCTAGGGTCTCGTGTCTTTGATTTCTGTTCACCAGCTGTTTTTATCTGATTTTTAACTCCACTTGTCCTTTCTCTCCACGACTGGGAGGAAGATCATTTGACGGGCAGGAAAAAAAAAATGACAAAAATAAAAACAGGTATGTAAACAAATTCGTTTTCTGAGTTGACGTAAATCTGGTATGACCAGAGTGTGAAAAATGAGGTTTGGAGTAGCTGCTGCAGATTCGACTTATGACGGAGACAGAGGGGCCCCGGGAGAGATTCTAAGCCAGAGAGACGACCCAGAAAAGTCAGGAGTAAAAAATGGAGTGTCACTAAAGCAGGTCTGCCCACTTGGGAGGAGGAAGAGGAGGAGGAGGAATAGTAGGCAGGTGGTCATTTGTTTTAGTGGCGTTTTTTTGTTTTGTTTTTTACAGTAGGTTGTTGGATTTCTGTACTAGAAATTATCTTGAATATTCCTATTATATTGCATATTACTGACTTTTTTTGATGTCAGATACATTTCTTGCTTTTCATTTTAACATAATACTTCACTAATAACAAAACTTTATTTTTTCTTTTACAAATAGTTATTTTCGATCATTTCTATTGTAGTTTGAAATCTCTACAACCCTTTTCTGAAGAATTTCATGGGCATCTTTTTAGAAATTTCCCTGTCAATTTGTATATTACTTCATCACGTTTTTTAATACTCAAGGTTCTTTTCTGACCGCGATAAGATTTGTTTTTCTTCTTGTTCAAGGAAGTTATTGCTGATTTTTATTAATCTCTTGTAAATCAGTTCCTACTGACATGAACACGTTGACCAAATATCAGTCTGTATTCATCCAATTTCTCACAGCCTTTCAGTTGAAATAATTTAATTTTTTTCATTATGGTTCAGGAAACCTTTAACTATAAAGTAACTGAAACTTGCTGACTTCTCTTCTAAAAATACTGCATGGTAAATGTATCAAGATATCTTTTGCATAATAAGGAGGAATGAAAGGGGTGGGCTAAATTATTTTGATATAAATCTAAATCAAAAAACCAGATAATCTATAATTTACATTTGCTCAACAATGATTTTTATCATTTATAATGTTTAACTTATTCTTCATCAAAGTTTTAATCTTGGATTTTAGAAAGAAAATAAGTTGCTATGATTTAAAACCATCAAAAACATGATGAAAAGAAATGGAGGTAAAGGGAGGGAAACTATGGCAGGATGAAGGTTCTTCCTGTCGGCTCACATTGAGCTGAGCTGACAGCTGATTGCAGGCCTGTTGCATGGAGACAAAAGCATCTTCTAAAAACAATGTCACATGATGAACCCGTGTGATTTTTACTGCCATGCTTTGTGTTGTCAAGCACGGGATGTCACTTAGTGGTAGCACCAATGTGTTCCTCCAAAGAGCTTTGACAGGTTATCCCACTCCTGCCAGATCATTGGATGACAGAATTATAATTGAAAACACCAAATGAAAATAGTTTTGGGCCTCTATGTCTACCTCGTCATGATTCAGAACCAGATTACTTTATTTTCTTCTTCCCAAGTAATAACGTAATCAGGAAGGATTTCTGCCAAAAAATAGCAATATTGTAATTTGTGGGTTTGATGCCTGGTATTGGACTGCTCTTAAGTGGAATAGACAGCAGGAGGGAGACGGCGTGTTTTGAAATGTGAAAAATACATATATGCATGTGAGGGATAATATATTTTCTTTCATCTTTAAGGTGAAATGTATTATATAGATTTTTCAGTAAGTACCTGGTCTAATGGCTTCATTTGATCCAACAGCAGCTCCCCCTTCTTCTGTTCATCGGCTGATCATGCCGTTTTGCTGGAAATGCACAAACTGTTGATGCCATTATGATCACATAATGTTATTAGTGCGTCTTATTACTGACGACAGTTGAATGCAATATATCAGAATTACCCCGTTATTTGTTCAGATAAGCTTCGAGACCGCTTGCACAGATGTTTCATCTTTGCATGAATTGATTTTGTTTTTTGTGCTTAGTTTGCATCAGCTGCTCTAACGCAGTTACAAGCAGTAACAACAGCTGTTTGTTGAAATCAGCATGTCATTTAAAGGTGTGCTGTAGTCAGTCTTACACCCATGCACACACACATACAAATACATACACAGAATCAATCTTACAATCGCACATAATCTCAATTTAACATTATATTTTCCTGCATTTTCTTATTATTATTCTGCTGCTTCTTCTTTTTCTTCGATGTTATACCTCCCTTGCTGCCCCATGGCCTAAGTAGTGACAGGAACGAATCACCTCCACCAGCTGTAATCAAGGCTAGATGATTTGTGTGAGTGAGTGTGTTTAATGTGTGTGTGTGTGAGTGTGTGTGAGTGTGTGTGTGAGTGTGTGTGTGTGTGTGTGTGTGTGTGTGTGTGTGTGTGTGTGTGTGTGTGTGTGTGTGTGTGTGTGTGTGTGTGTGTGTGTGTGTCAGCAGTTGAAAGATCCAGCCAAAAATCATGTTACATTTATCTAATTGGAAGCCACTACAGAATCTGTCCACCTTAAAAGGGATTTATTCTGCCCTGGAGGAGCTGCAGAGAAATTGTCCAGTCA
>CAAKHD010014094.1:0-14457 GCA_901007705.1 Fistularia tabacaria
AGGGGGGGAAAGGAAAAAAAAAAAAATCAAGCGGGTTAGCACAACGCTAGCAACGCTCCGCCCTATTGGCTGCTGACTTGAGCAAACAGCACCAGCACACACACCCACACACACACACACACACACACACACACACACACACACACACACACACACACACACACACATTTGATTCTTTCCCAGAGGGAGGCCTGTAATTTTCAGATGGCCGGGCGTTTTTTACCGACTCTACTTTAAGTCATTTGTCTGGAATCCGGAGCTGCTTTGGATCCCGTCTGAGTCGGTTTGCACGCCGAGGCCTTTCAGTCTGGCGGATTTCAAAAACCAAATAATCCCCACTTGAGTGAATGATTGATTTGAAGCGTTTCTCTTAATGTCATGCTTTAGGTGGTACTTGCCGGTATTTAGAATTTCATTTTGGCGGCGCAGCCTCATCCTCCGCTCCCCGACGACAGACAAGTCCATGAAGGCCACGCTCTTCAAACTGGCATTTTGGGTTTTCGATAGTAATGAGCAAACAGTCCGTGTGTTGAATGAATGCACGGGGCAAAAAACCTTCCCGCTGTGGTATGCATTACACAAAAGCGGATTTTTAGGACTGTAATACACCAGGTTTTTCGTGTGTGTCATCTCAAGTTACAAAAATGAGTTGTTTTTTTTTTTTGTGTCACTCCCTGGTTCGAGTACAGAGAGTCACTGGTGTTGCGTTCAGGTGCAGCCCTGGGGTTTGAAGAGCACACAGAGCAGCTGGGCATGACAGGCGCAGATAGAGGTGCATGTCGTCAGAAGAGAACATGATGTATATTATTGAGCTATATGCACATTTGCACATTTATTTAATTGTGTGTGTCATTCTTTATTGACTTAATACATGTGTTTTTTTGTTTTTGTTTGTTTGTTTATTATTTAATAATTACTTTAAATAATTAATTGATTTATTCATTTGTTGAAGAGTTCGCACTCTCATTTTCAGGTCATACGTTATATATTTAATTATATTTGTACATAGATAGATTTTTTTTTTTTAATGTTGCGACATATGAATTGATGTGATGTTTTTTTTGATTCAAAGTTTCCTCTGAAACACAATAATACATAAAACCGCTGACAGTCGGAGAGAGGCACCTAATATCTCGGCGAAGCAGCGGCAGAGGGCTGAGAGGAGGCGCGGTGCAGGAAACGGGGCCTCCGGCTGGCGAGCAGAACAAACAAATGCTGGGTGCCGATTGGCCGGAGGCCCTCTTAGAGCCAGACTGACACTAAATCAGAGCTGAAAAACACAGCAGCAATATCAGCGTGGCCGTGCGCCTGTCCGGGGGAATCTCCTCTCCTTCTGTCTCCTCCGTCTCCCCTCATTTCTGTTTTCAAATTCCCCCTCTCTGTCCTGTAATTTCCTCCCTCCACTCTTCACCTTGCCGTTATCCCTCCCCTGCCGTCTTCTCGCCAGCCCTCCCCGCCGTCGCCGGCAGGATTCATGAGCGGATGGCATCGGCCATCGCCGAGGCGGCGAGTCCCCGAATTGACGGGAACCCGAACGCCATTTGCTTTTAGCCGAAGGTCGCAGAGGTATCGCCATTTTGTGTGAAGGACCCTCTTCTCCGTGCGAAACCTTCACCAACCTCTTTCCGAGAATTAGCGTGTCTTTTCACGCCTTAGGTAGATCTTCATCCTTTCACACTTTCATCCATCACTGTACAACCTTCCAGGCAAAGAAACAGGAATGGCAACGATTCTGCTCTTCCGCACTAGCCACGCCCACTTTAGATTTCTGACCAATCGCAGGGGAGTTCGACAGCACAAAACGAGATGAACGTTCGACCCAGCTAAATCACAGGGGACATAAAACCAGTCACCCGCTCATTCGCATGTCATTGTCGGACAAACATTCACTCACTCATTCAAACATCACACGGGAACATACAGACATTCACCCTTTCACTCAATTCACACGTCATACGGAAACATTGAAACATTCACCCTTTCATTCAAACACCATGCGGTGGCCTGCAACCATTCACTCTCATTCACATGTCATCGTCGGACAAACATTCACCCTCTCATTCACACTTCATGTAGAGACATGCAGCCATTCATTCGGTCATTCACACGTCATATGGACAAACATTCACTCACTCATGCACACGTCAAAAAAGGATAAATGAGTATTCACCTATTCGCGTGTCATCCAGAGACATCCAACCATTCACCCTCTCATTCACACGTCATGAAGAGACATCCAACCATTCACCCTCTCATTCACACGTCATATGGAGACATACAATCATTCTCCCTCTCATTCAATTCACATGTCACATAGAAACATTTAGGGAATTCACCCTTTCATTCACACATCATCTACAGACAGTCATTCAAGTCGTAGTCGGACAAACATTCACTCAGTCACGCACACGTCAAAAAGAGATAAATGACATTCACTCATTTACACGTCACTTAAGGAAGTGCTACCAATCACTCTCTCATTCACACGTCTTACAGTCAAACAAAAATTCACTCATTCTCACATTATATAGATAAAAGAGTATTCACCCATTCATGTGTCACACAGAGACATTCAACCGTTCACCCTCTCATTTAATTCACGTCATATGGAAACATTTAAGCATTCACCCTTTCATTCAGCCGTCACATAGAGGCCGACAACCATTCACCCTTTCCGACAGCCGCTCTCTCAGCCGAGCCACTGCGGAGCTCGAACAACTAATTTAACTTATTCACATTTTCCCCTAAAAACCTTAAAAAAAGATGGGTAGCCTCTCCCACTGATATGTTAAATCCAGGTTGATCCATTGGCAGATTCTCAGCCCGAACCCAACGGCGCCTTCCGTTTTCCTCATTATCACTCGGACCGGGGAGCCGCGGTCGTTCCAACCCGTCCCTGCAGGGGCGGCGGTTGCAGCGCCTACGACGAGGACGCAGATTCACTTACTAATATGACAGACGGAGGTTTACTTGTATGAAGGATAAAGTATTCTTTTATTAAGAAAGGTGGAATACTTTGGATATTTTGTATCGGAAGACGAATAGTAGAAGCTACAGTTGTAGCAATCAAACGCTTCTTGACAACGGAGGGCCGTGAACACGGTTTTAAACATTTTAATACATTTTCGCTCGTCCAAATGGCACGCTTTACCTCTCCTGCTGGTCCAAAACATCATTTTCCAGCAGGTGGTTTCACAGGTTAAACCCTGAGTCGACCCCCGGATCTTGTGTTTGTGTTTTTGGGGGGACATTTCTGAATGAGTCGGCGCTTCTGGTTGGAGGATGCGAGGTTTGTTACTCGTCTCAACACGGTGATTCCAGGGGAGAGAATCCGTCATGAGAAGAAAAACAACTAGCTGAAGCAATCCCAGCGCTGCGCGGTTTCCACCCACTGATCATCCACGTTTCTCCTGGTCGTGCTGTTGTCTAAAACGGAGCAGAGCCGTCTGCTGTTTCAAAAAGTCAAAAATGTCACGGCTCCACGTGCCGTTCCAGATGCCGAGCAAATCTCGACAGCTCTGGCCCAAATCCGGTGATTTTAGTGGCAAATATTCTGCTGGGGCTGTTTCTATTTCTATCCCCTGGTGGCTGGTCTCTGTCAGAGCACCGACAGAGCTGCGGGAAAATCCCGGCCTCGGCGATGACGGGGCAGTTTAAAAAGAAAAAGATTCTCTACCGATTTTTGGTGCCTTTCCGTATTGTTTAAGATGTGTTATTCATTCATTCATTCGTCATCTATGCCGCTGAACCTGCAATCTGGGTCACAGGGGGTGCAGGAGCCAATCACAGCCATCCCTGGGCGAGAGGCGGGGCTTAACCCTGACCAGTCCATCACACAGCCACATATGGAGACACAACTCTTCACCCTCTCACCCATATTTCACATTGAGACATAAAACCATTCACTCATTCATTCACGTGTCATATGAAGACATACAATCATTCACTTATTCAGTCACAGTGCATATTCAGAAACACTCCAGTTCATTCACATGTCATATAGAGATATAGAACCAGTCATTCAGTTATTCACAAAACTTGTAGACATACAACTGTTCACTTTTTTATTCACATGGTGGATACAGACATCAACCGATTCATACACTCACTCACTCACCTCGCATATAAAGACAGGCTCATTATTTTGCACTGCATATACAGACAAAGACACATACATTCATCCATTCAAACATCATAAAGACATAAAAAAAAATTTAATTTCTTCATGCGCCTTTAGAAACATATACCCATTCATTCACAACCATTCACTCATTCATTCAAGTGGCATACACAGACATACATATAGTCATTCATTCGCGCAACATATAGAGACATACAACCATTCACTCATTTATTCACATGGTGTATACACACGTCTCCCTATGAATTCACACATTCAGACGGCATGAAGAAATAAAAAAACATTAATTCATGGGCATTTAGAGACATATACCCATTCATTCACATGCTTTACAAGAACATACAAATACATACATAATTTATTCATGTGACATTTACAGACATCTACCTATGAATTCACTGAGTCACACATCACAAAGGCATAAGACCATTCACTCATTCATTCACATGGCAGAGAGAGACATACATCCATTCATTCACTCATTCACATTTTAACATGCTCATTAATCAACGCTGCAGATAAACATATCCACATACATCAACTCATTCATACAGAAAAGCATTCATGCATAGGCCTATAGAAACATTTATCCATTCATTCACTCATTCACATGTAATATAGTGACAGACAACCTTTCACACAACATACAAACATACAACCATTCACTCATTCATTCACTTGGCATAAAGAGACATGTACCCATTCATTTACTCATTCGCATGTTATATCCAGACATTCTCATTAATTCTCATTGCACATACAGACATAGCCACTTACATTCACTCATTCACATGCAAATTCATAGTTAAAAAACATTAATTTGTTCATTCATGGGCCTACGGAGACATATACCAATACATGCAGACCTTCACATGTTACATAGTGACATACAACCATTCACTCTTTCACACATCATATGAAGACAAACCACTGGACCACCAGAGCCGTCCTCCTTATCCAAATCTAAACGCCTCCAGCAGAATAATTAGCACACAAACAGCTCCATGAAGCCTTTCCCTGGTTTTCACACAAGATTTGAATCAGTTTCTGTCCAATAAAGTCAGGAAACGATAAAGTAGCTGAACTGTAAAATAAGCCGTACAATCTCAGAACACGTCGGACGTGCGGACACACGTGTGACCATTTATTTTTTTTTAAAAAAAGAATGAGCGGGACTAATTGGAGCCCAACACGAGGGGAAAAGACGAGCACTTTCACCCCCTTCGCCTTAAATTTGTTCCTCGGCACTTTGAATTCTTAATGCCGTCACTCTTCTTCGCCGGAAAAGGTGCTGAATCTAAGCAGGCAAAGAAGTCTCACTCTGTTCAAAGTGGCGTTTAAGTGCTATTAGAATGTGGCGAGCCAATGTGGCGCCCTAGGAGGGATATTATTTGGCGCCCACCTCCGTCGCCGATTTACAGACACTTACTAAAGCAATGGAATAGCGCTGTTTTTACCTTTGTGTTTACCTCGGAAGATATAATGGCACCTGATTCACAGGCTCAACAAATTATAAATGAACATTGTCAGAGATTTTTCATTTTAGGAGTAAATCGTGATAATTAGTTTTAATAGAATTACAGTGGAACCTTGACTTACGAGGGAGTTTCTCCAGATCCGAAATTTTTTTCTTTGTGATTGGAGCCCAGATCTGAGTTGACACCCACATGGCCGCCGCTGTCAATGAAGTGGCATTTAAAGACAGTCGGAAGAGCCGCCGCCGCTAGGTAACACAAGCGAGGTTGTGGACTCGTCCATGAGATACGGCGACGGAGAGCATCATCTGAGGCAGGAGACATTTATGGGGATTTGGTGCGGCGGATGGCGGGAACGTCAACGAATGGGGCGTCGGAAGAGGCGTTTGAAGAGAACGGTTTGATGGTTTTAAAAAGTAGCTAATTTTTCTTTTCCCTCTAATGTTGCTGCTGCAACACCCGAATTTCCCCTATGGGGATCAATAAAGTATTATCTTATCTTATCTTATCTTATCTTATCTTATCTTATCTTATCTTATCTTATCTTATCTTATCTTATCTTAAACAAAGTTTAGACATAGAGTGGAGCAAAGTGTGCACATGAGTTGAGTTCAGGATTGAGCGCCAATGAGTGCCATCTTCATCCCATCTTCAAGGTAAATACACTTGATTAAACCACTTAATTTCTTTACTTTCTCTTTCATTATGTATTATTGTTTTTTATTCTTAATTTGTATTATATTGTACTATTTACATTCATATATATTTATCTATGGTGATATATACTGATGTATTCATAATATCGATTTTTCTTATTCAAAAACAGGTAACCAAAGGGGGGGTCTGGAACGGATTATTAGCGTCTCAATTCATTCTGATAGCGAGATTTAATTTGATACAAGAGCAGATTGAGAAACAGAGATGAAGGTGGTTGGGGTTCCTCTTTGGGAGTGACAAATGAGTCCATCAGAGGGACAGCACATGTGAGATGTTTTGGAGAGAAGGTCAGAGAAGCCAGACCGAGATGGTTGGGTTACGTACAGAGGAGGGAGAGTGAATATAGTGGTAGACGGATGCTGGGATCGGAGCTGCCAGGCAGGAGGTCTGGAGGAAGACCAAAGAGAAGATTTATGGACGTAGTGAGAGAGGATATGAAGTTAGCTTGTGTGTCAGAGGAGGATACAGAGAATAGGGTTAGACGGAGAAGGTTGATTGGCTGTGGCGACCCCTGACGGGAAAAGCCCAAAGGAGAAAAAGAAGAAAAGCAGATTGAGTAACGAGCTCCGTTCCCGCTCCTCAGCCCAGGCGTTCCTGTATTTACCTTTTGGGAGGATGCAGCACTACAGCTCAGCTTTTTCTTTTTTTTTTTTTGTCTTGAATCCCAAAGCGCTGATCAGCTTCACGAGCCCCTGTGGCAGGTCAGGAGGAGCCCGGTCCCCCTGCAGAGCTCCCGCTTTGAAAACCCTTCTTTCAATCAGGATGATGCCCTCTACCTGCATGATTTCCTCCTCCGGCTCCGGAGTGGTTTCCTCATTCCTCACCCCCCCCCACCCATCATCTCTTGGATGACGGTTTCCGCTTCGGCTGAGACTCCCATCTCCTCTCCAACGCTCTAACCTGTGACCTCATCTTGTAAAACAACTGGCCGATCCGTCCCGACAGTGCGAGGCGAGTTCCCGTTCGCCCTCCGAACACCTTTTTTCAGGCCGATCTGTCGTTCAGCGTGAGCTCCCGGCCGACCAGCACCCACTCTCCTGCACACTGTTGATTAATTCATGCACGTTTTGAAATTTTATCCTCCATGCCCGAACCAGGGATACAAAGGAACAGCTGTTCACACTTTGCGAGTGTGTGAAACGGCTCGTGAATCTTATCTCCGGCCAAAACCTCACCTGAGACCGGATTTATTTTGGGACCGGAGTCGTCTTTTGGACGGCGATGGGTTCCACCTGAGCGGGGATGTCACCTTCTCAGATCCGAAGAAAGCGACACCGGAGTTCATTCATTCTTGCAGTATCTACACCGTTCATCCCGCACTCTTGGTCGGAGGCGGGACTTGAGCCTATCTCGGCTGTGATTGGGCGAGAGACGTACAACTACATTAAGTCACCACTCATACATTAAGGCGATGAACCGCCATTCAATCTCCCAGCCGTTCACCCTCTCATTCATAAATCTGGACCATTTTTGGGTCACCGGTGAACCTCCTGCAGGTGTTCGGACTGCGGGAGGAACCCTGAGGAACCCCACGCAGACACCAGGAGGACACGGAGACTCCACACAGAGGGAAGAAAGAAACCGGTGCTTTTCAGAATTTATTCTTATTTCCAAATACTGAGTGTGCTTTGGTTTGAAGTGCAGCGGATGATAAAAAAACAGCCCCTCTCGTTCTCGGGCTGCATGCATTATGGACAACGGCTGTGTGATTTCTGCTGAAAACCACATTTGCCAGGATATATTCTGAGTCCAGCCTTCCACTAAGTGGGATTTTCAAAGCTCTCCTTGCAAGTTGGTGCTGATTATAATTGTATCTCACCAGTGAGACCGACTTAAAATGCCTCCTTCCGCTCCTTCTCACGGTGAAAGGGTCCAGCTTGAAGATATACTTTTCAAATCAAACTCGCCGCTTCGCTCATCCTTGTGCGTTTAATGCATATTGTGAATCTATAGATAGAATCTCTAGATAGCCTCGGATGGAATTCCTATATATTATATAGAAGAACAGCGGGGCGGTGTCAGTGTGTGTGTGTGTTTGTGTGCGTGTGTGTGTCAATAGATCCCATGTCAGGTGACCTTCATGAAGTGCTCATCTTCAGTTTCTCCAAATTCCACCAAAAGGATATCTTCTTCTTTTTCTTCTTCTTCTCCTTTGGGCTGTGTCTTTCAGGGGACATCTCAATCTAACCCTCAGCCAATCACCTGCCTCTATCTGTTCCACAGCCAATCACCTGCCTCCATCTCACCCTCTCCTCTCACATCATCTAAGCTCCTGTCCTCTTCCCCTCCTCTGTCCACGTCCAGACTTTATCTCCAGAGCAGCTACCATGTGAAGTCCCCCTGATCCTCTCCGCCCTCCTCACTCCCAAAGAGAACCTCCACATCTTCATCTGTGCTACCTCCATCTCTGCCCCCGGTCTCCAAACCAGACACCACCCGCATCTTCTCCACCTTTCCTTCCATTCTGGCCGATACTCTTTCCTCCACCCCTTCCAAACCTGCTTGCACACATTTCTCCACCTCTTTCCCACACTTGGACAGCAGAACCCTCCACTTTCTTCATCTCCGCTCCCTGTCGCCTCACCATTGGCTCTTCTAACCGTCATCCCTGTCCTTTCCAGAAGAGACCTCCCCCTCTCTAGATGCTCCTCCACCTTGCTCCCTGCTCTCACCACAGATAAGGTTAAATATCACCTCTCATCAGACATGAAGCCTCCAAAAACAGAAGCATTTGGATTTGCAGCTCCAAATCCAGCGCCGGGCCGGCGAGCCTCGCTGTGCTGCGGAGCCCCAGTTACCTACTGTAGCCTGATTAGTATGGGATGTCTGCTCTCAACCCTCCTTTTCTCATTTATTAGCAACCCCAAGATATCAGCGCCGCATTTTTATTCATTACCGAATCCGCCTCATAATCTCTGCCGTTATGTATGTAAGCACACCACCTCTGCTCTCCTTTACCCTCCATCATCCCTGCGCTCCCTCCCTCCTCGTCTCCCCGCTCTATTCCAATTGACCCCTTGCTCGCGCTCGAATCCCCGGCGATGGTTGCTAACTTAAGACGAGCTATTATGCCGCACATGGAATTGATGGGGGGGCTTATGATATTTGCTGTTACGTTATTGGCTCAGATCTTTGGGAATGCCTGCTTAGGATTAATCATAGAACGAGGTTTATAATTTCCAAATGGAGAAGAGGCACACGAAAGGCGCCTCCCCGTCTCTGAGATCAGTGCTACTTTAATGAACATATTTGCATCAGATGTCGGGTGTTTAAACAGCCTGGGTTTCCGGGGAAGGCGAGATGGATCTACCGGGTGGCTCCCAACGTCAGACCAGACTGAGCGCTTCCGTAAGAGGTGATATCTGCGGATACTAACTCCAGACTCTACTCCGTCCAAAATCCGTCAATGAGATGAGATGAGATGAGATGTACTTTAAAGATCCCACGATTGGGAAATTGTTTCGCAGCAGAAGCAAGAGATACGAGGACAAGACAGTGACAGTCTAAATATATATATGTATAAATAGAGTAATACAACAACAACAAATAAAAAAATAAATAAAAAAAATAAAAATAAAATCAAAAATAAACTGAAGTGTAAAAGTATATAGTATAACGTAAAAAAAAGAAAGAAATGTCTATCGATATTTACCAATAAACAGGCATAAATTATTAGCAAAGTGGCAATGTGAAGTGGTGCAGTAACTAATAAGAGTGAGTTATTATACAGGGCTATGATGCAAGAAATATTTCCTGTATCTCCCCATTGCAGCTGTAACAGTCTGCTGGAGAAGCTGCTGTCCATCCAGTGTGGACAGCAGCTTCCTGGGGTTTTCCAGGTTGTCCATGATGGATGACAGCTTCTTAAGCGTCCTCCTTTCCACCCAGGTCTCAAAGTTGTGTGTCTTTCCTGAATGTCATGTGTGCATATAGGTCCCTGGTGGTCTAGTGGTTAGGATTCGGCGCTCTCACCGCCGCGGCCCGGGTTCGATTCCCGGTCAGGGAACTTAACTTTAACGAATGTTGCTTCTTGGGATCAATAAATTATTATCTTATCTTATACATGCATGCATTCATCTGACAACCTGAGGTGCACCTTCCCCTGGTGTCTAACCTCCTCCTTGGCTCTGGCACAGGGATGGGCAAACTTGTTGACTCACGGGCCACAATGGTTTCCAAAATTTGACAGAGGGGCCAGGCCAGGATCAGATGGATGGAGCGATTGTGTGAACTAATATAACATCAATGACATAGTCAGAATAGAATAGAAGTATATGTAAAAGCCATTTCTTGAAAGGATCGGGCCTTTTGGCAAGGCATGAATATGCAAGGCTCATTGTACAAAATTGTTTTCCAAATGCATTAATTTCATAACACAGCAGAGAAACTCATGTTCAGTCTCAATGGGAACCATGTTGTTGATCTCCCTCTTCTGCCAGTTTATCAATGTCTGAAATTACTTTTGGTAAATCTCAGGATGGATCCAAAGGTGCTGGTCGTCCCCAAGACGTTCCCAGACCAGCCTGGAGAGATAGTCTCTCCAGCATGTCCTGGTTCTTCCCCGTGGCCTCCTCCTCCCAGATGGACACGCCCGGAATACCTCCCCTGGGAGGCGTCCAGGAGGCATCCTGACCAGATGCCGGAGCCATCTCGTCTGACTCCTCTCTATGCGGAGGAGCAGCGACTCTACTCCGAGTTCCTCCCTGATGGCCAAACTTCTCACCTTATGTCTAAGGGAGAGTCCGGCCACCCTGCAGAGAAAACTCATTCCGGCCGCTTGTATCTACGATCTCGTTCTTTCCGTCACCACCCACAGCTCGTGACCATAGGTGAGGGTAGGACCGTAGATTGAGAGCTTCGCCTTCTGGCTCAGCTCCCTCTTCACCACGACAGACCGGTACAGAGTCAGCATCACTGCAGACGCTGCACCGATCCGCCTCCCTCTCCATCCTTCCCTCATCTGCAAAAAGCAGAGGCTCGATCCTGTGACCACCAAACCAGATCCTCTGCGCCAAGAAATTCTGTCCATAAAAGTTATGAACAGATTCGGTTTGCAAACATGGCTATTTGCTCATTTGAATGCCATCATAAAAATTTGCCTTGCTACTTGACTCTTGCATCTCAGTTTGTCAATCTTTTTTGCAGAGTCTCCTAAAATCAGCCGTCACCCTCCAAGCCGTTGGCCGCCCGTTCTTTCGATGACTGCTCACTCGCATAGTTAGCGTGCTTCATGGGAAAGTGACGGCTGATATTGTATTCTTTGAAAACCGCAACAGTTTCTTGGCGTATCAGGCATACAGTCGTTGATCGGACTTTTAATGTCGTAGAGAGTACGTAGAGGGACGTAGAGAGTGATACGCCACACTCCAGCAAAGGTCAGTGTGTACAAGCAGTGCGTCTATCGGGCTAACACGGATTAATTATGATAAACTTTCAAGTTACGCGGACCGGATTAAAAAGCCAAACGGGCTGTATATAGCCCGCCGGCCATAGTTTGCCCATGCCGGCTCAAGCAGCTTGATCGGTGATCAATCAAAGTAATTATTGATCTGTGTGTCAGGGGTTTGTTTCATAGCCACCAGACACAAAACTACGACGACCAGGCTTTCTTTGTGTAGGACTCACCGGACCTCTGAAGGTGAGTTGTGGTATCTGGAACCAGCAATGTCAGCAGGAGATCTTTAACACCATTCAAGATATGAAGGTGGAGGTCCAAGGATGAAAGCTGTGGGTCGACTGCCTCCAACAGATGTTTGACTGGGTTGACACCTGGGAGGTTTGGAGGCCAACTTGAACCTGGTGTGGTTTCTCCTTGAACCGTTCTTGCCATCAGGGAATGCCATATCTTCTGCGCCTGCCGAAATGTATCTGCAGATGCCACGTGTCTACGTTCCACGTCAAGAGCAGGTTGCCAAATCCCACCGCAGAACATTGTGTGGAGCATCACTCTTTGCCTTCTTTTCTGTGAGCTTCTTGGTGACCTAAGAAAACACACGTTGAAACTCTGCTGAAAATGATGCTAGAACGTACACATGACGGTCTTCTGGTCAGATGAGCTTGTGTCTTGCTCCTCAACAATCTGCACTGTAGAACCAACGTCCTCCCAGGGCCTTTTCCTTCATGGTCCTCGCACGCTCACCGGCCAGCAGAGGGGGCTGTTTCTCCATTTGGAAAGTTGCTGGTTCAATTCCCATCTCCTCCTGTCTGCATGCCAAAGTGTTCTCCAACATGTCCTTCTCCAGCAGAGGCTCCCTCCAACCGGACCATCCACTTTTTACCTCCTCATGTCCATTTTTTACATGGGAAAAGGCACCTTTCAGTCGCGAATATACAAGAAATATCCTCGTAACCCCTGAAATAATCCAAGTTCTCCAGCGTGCGGTTGTTATCTTGCAGCCCGGAGCCACCCAACAGAGGGAAGATGCTAAATTCACTTGAAGTATCTGTGTGTGCACTCGTAGTTTTGACTTATCAGGAGCGGCAACAATTGTCTTTGTCTCACTCTCACTTTCCGACATGCGCACACACACACACACACACACACACACACACACACATACACACACAATTCGTAGGAGGCTGCATCTGCCAAATAAAAAAAAAGGACAGAAGAAAACACTTTGCACCAAAGAAAGGTTGAGGACGACAACAAAAGCTCTTTTTGTGGAGTCGGGCACAAGGCGGAGGTGAGAGAAATAGAAAACAGGAATGCCATGCATACCTTCTACCCTCCTCCCCTCTTCCCCTTCTCACTCTCTCTCTCCCTCTCTCTTGCACATCTATCCCTTTTGCTCTCTTCTTCCTCCTTCCATCCCCATCTCTCTGCTCAAAAGGTTAGTAAATGTCAGATGGGAGATGTCATCATCTTCAATGGCATCATCCCTCTTCATAGAAAAACAGACTATCTTTGTGTGTGTGTGTGTGTGTGTGTGTGTGCATGCATGTGTGTGAGAGAAGTTGAAGGGAATACAATCGAACAGAATGAAAAGGTGCAGGATATTGAAAAGTAAAATGATTCCTTCCACTTACATGCGCACACACACTCTGAGAGAGGGCAAAAACTTCACTCTGACTTCCTGTCTTCAACTCTGAACTTCCTGTTTGTCTTTATTGCTTTGCGTAAAAGACAACAAGGACACGCTTAGCGGCACGCTTAGCGTTAGCATGGCTTCCCCCTGACTTCCCGGCTTCTCCCCGTCCCTCTCACCGCCGTCCCACTAACAAAGCTGGCGTTTCCTCCATGGATAGATCTTATGACTAATGGGGAGATCAGGCCTTTGTGGCGATGACAAATCCTTACACACAGACAGTTTTATAGCACCTAAGGAGCCCCTTGACAAATGCCTGGGCTGTAAACCTAATATTATAATGGCGTATGTTTGTGAGTGTGAGTGTGTTATTGTATTGACGTGTGCTTATTCGTGCATAATGCATATTTAAGAGATGTTGAGAATTGCTTTTTCTTCCAGCGCTATAGACTCACACACACACACACACACATATATATATATATATATATATATATATATATGTTGATATAAATACACAAACAGGCTCATAGATATAGCTGTGCTAATATGTTAGCTCAATAATGCGAAATGGCGAAATGTGTTTTCCTCCCACAGTTATAGACCTATAGAGCTATAGACTCACACACACACATATATATGTATATATATATATACATATATATATATATATACATAAATATGTTGATATAAATACACAAACAGGCTCATAAATATAGTCGTAGTCGCTCAATAATACCAAATGTGTTTTCCTCCCACAGTCCAAACACAAGCAGGAGATTCGCTGGAGAACCCGCAGTTTCCAGACGTGTGGATGAGAGGGTGAATAGTTGCATGTCTCTGTATCATGGATGAGTGGATGAATGGTTTCATGTTTCTAAATGATGAGTGAATGAAAGGATGAATGTTGCATGTATCTTCAATGAGTGAATGAATGGATGAATGGTTTTATGTCTGCATAGGATGAGTGAATGAATGGATGAATGTTGCATGGATCTACAATGAGTGAATGAGTGGATGAATGGTGGATTCATCTTCAATGAGTCAGCGAATAGGTGAAGGGTTTTTTGTGTGGATAGCATGAGGGATTGATTGC
>CAAKHD010014094.1:20018-34560 GCA_901007705.1 Fistularia tabacaria
AAAACCCAAATCTCCACCCCCTCTTTGGGTTTTTCCCCCCCCCCCCCCCCCCCTTTATTTGCCCCTCCCCCCCCCCCACACCCCCCCCCCCCCCCCCCCCGTCCTCCCTTTGCCCTCCCGCCCTGTCTGTCGCTTCTCGCCGCACTGCATCTGAAGAATTAGCCGTGCTAACGTCAGCCCTAATTGGTTGTCACCGCGCGCTCGAATATGTGAGGCCACTTCGATATAATCATGTTTACACGCGAGCGCCGGGTGCCAGACTGCTGGGCTTGTCTCTATCCGGCTTGTTTGGGGAGTAATTTAGTGTAAAATTGGCCATGATAGTCAGTCAGGGGCAGAAAGAGAGAGAGAGAGTAGCAAAAAAAAAAGGCAGTTGTTAAGACACGATGAAGTTCTCGACGTGCAGGTTTGGGGTTTATATCCTGTTCATTTGCAGGAAGGCTCTCGTTCCGCCTCATTGCCGCTGCCACCTACCATCGGTCTCCTAATTTAAGAAAAAGAAAAAAGGGTGATCAATTCCAGACTTAGTAATCATTCATTCATTAACTGAACCACTTATCCTGGAGTCAGGTCAGGTTCATCCCGGACCGGACGATCACAGGTCAGAAAGAGGCATAGATTATTCACCTGCTCATTCATCGGTCATTTGGCGACATACAACCATTTATCCGCTCAATCATTGGTCATTTCGAGACATATCGATCTCTTGAGAATTTCTTTCTGAATCTGATCTCCGTCATGTGTCCCAGTGTTGACTGACCACACTCTTTCTTCTGGTATTAGCGATGCTGCATGCTAGCTCCGCCGTTTTTCGCGTTGCTTCCCGAGGTCGGTGGTGCTCTTGTGATTCGTAAACTCCTTCGCACGTAAAGTCCGGACAGCAGCATGTTTGTTTGGTCCTCCATCATTTAAATTTCCTGTCAACTGACATTTTGTCATGCAACATGCTTGAGTGACAGTCCTTGGTATCAAACATTCCTGGTTCGATTCCCAGCTCCTCCTGCCCAGTCGAAGTGCTGTTGACCAAGACAGTGACTCCCGAACTGCTCCGCTGGCACCGCGAGATGGCTGCCAACTGCTCATGGTTCATCCAAGGTGGGTTAAATGCAGAGAGCAATTTCCTGTAAGGGATTAATAAATGAAATCATAGAATTAAAATCATTGTTCATATTTCTAATAATGTTTACTATCATTATTTCTTATCAATACATATCCGACTGCACTGCAAACAGCAAAGTAGGACTTTCACTGTCCAGGGAAACAGGTTTCGACGCAACAAACGCTTTGAATGTTGAATCTTGTTGTGCACCTCGTTTTCTGTCCCCCCGGGTACCCCAGCGCTAGGAACTGGGTTCCACCGTGCAAATTAAAATACGCTGTTTTTTTTTTTTTGTTGTTTTTTTTTTACGAAATTAGTAATTAATTCAGTAATTAATTAAAAGTCCCAGCCCTGAAAATAAAAGCATTTATCCATTTAGAGGACAAACAAGGGAGGACGGACTGGAGAACGTTTGTCTGGTTCATCCGTAAACAAGCAGGTCCGCTTTCTCCGCTTATCATGCTAATTGCAGAAAACACAAATTGGGGTGTCACGGGCGGAAAAGCGTCGCACCGCAATTCGGTCCAGCTGGTGAGACGCCTGAGCCGAAGAGCCTCCAGCGCAACAGCCGCGCCTGACCTTCTACCTTTAACGCTATAGCTTTCTATATGTGTCAAGAATATTTCACATTAAAAGCGTCTTCATTTGGAGGCGCGGTGACCGGGGGGGGCGACTCTCCAAGGAGCGCATTCCTTATTTACCGGCGCCGTTAATTCCCATTCCCGGCACAGCGAGGGCCGCGGGGCCACTTAAGAAGTCTGCACACTGTGAAGTAGACCTGACATTTTTCTCCTCTAATTGTGTTTTCTTCTTCCTTTTGCCGGATTGCGGGTGTGCACAAGTGTTTATTTGTGTGTGTGTATAATGGTGTGTGCGTGCGTGCGTGCTTGGCTCTCCAACCAAAACTGTATTTACAATGTGCATATGTGCATTCGTTGTTGCTGTGTGTGTGTGTGTGTGTGTGTGTGTGTGTGTGTGTGTGTGTGTGTGTGTGTGTGTGTGCGTGTGTGAGTGCGTGCGTGCGCGCTGACATGCTTATTCATCTCTCCCTGTGTACGGCAACAGTGTGTATTTTTTTTGTTTTTTGCCAATTAGGCACTCAATGACAGGGCATGTGGTGAAGCAGCTAGCTGGGCTATTCATGGATCAGCAGTTATGGGGGAAATTTTCAAAATACCAACTGGATGGACACGAGCGCACGCACACACACACAGAAACACACACACACACACACACACACACACACACACACACACACACACACACACACACGCACACAGAGCTTGCAGTAATTTGAAATGCTTGATGCATGACACTGATCTCCGTGGCCCCGGACAGCAGGATACTGTCTGTCAATGCATCATGTATTGACACTGTTGTCCTCCTCGTCGTCGTCAACATAATTTGTTCTCTCGGGTCGCGACTTTCTAAGGATTAGATAAGTCATGTCTAACTGGGGGTTCATTATCTTCAGACTTTGCGATGCATTAAAAGGTAACGTGATGAATGAATACATGATTAACGCGACATGCGCTGGAGTTGGGCATTGCTTGTTTCACATTTAAAAGTGCTTCCTGTGGAGTGGAAGACTGTTGTAAAATTGAGGATTGTGATGACATCTACATTGGAGATACCAAAATGGATGGTCCATCACTTCGGGACAGGACTCCGCGGTCCACCTACACCTGAAGGACAAGGGCCATTCCTTGGAAGACAGCGATGTCCGTATTCTGTCCGGAGAAGACAGATGGTTGGAGAGAGGAGCCAAAGAAGCCATCGGTGTCCAAACAGAAAAACACAACTCAGACACAACCTTTCACAGACCTACAACGCCGCATTGGGATCAATATCGAGAAGGGTTTGCACACACGGACCATCTGCACCCTCCAAACAACCAGGAAAGATCCACCACCAGAAGCAGCCCCCAGTAACGTTCACCTGAGCCTCAGTCCATGAGATCCAACAGGTTTCACTGCTTTGTCTGGCTTTCCCTTGTCGCGTTCCAGTCCAGGTAATCCACAAAAGTTGCTCCTCTGTCGCAAACCGACGACACCCCATGAGCGTCGAAACCCCCTCAGACCTAGTTTTTGCCCATCAACTACCATTTACATAACGAGCAACCATAACCTAGACCCGCCCACAGTCCAACAGAGTATACAATACCAGAGTTCCTCTCTCGGCACTCTATTGTTTGCTTTTTCTTGGTCTACAAAAGCGCAATGCAGCTCCCTCTGACCTTCTCTGTGATTCTCTATTATATTACATATATATCTACATAAATACTTATCTACATATATGAATATATATATATGTGTGTGTGTGTGTGTGTATATACAGTATATATAGATATATATATATGATTCATGAGAAGGGTGGTATAAAGTATATATACTGTATATACAGTATATATATATCTATACAGATATATGAATATATCATAAAAATAAGATAGACTTCATTGATCCCACAACAGGAACATTCAATTGTTCCAGCAGCAATACAGGGAAGTAGGAATGGAGGAATACAATAGAAATATGAAATCTATCGAAATACAGTAATATATATATTTTTATGTGCCTATATCACTGCAGAATTATTTTTTCTATATTAATTTGTGACCATGTGACTATTTAATATGTATCTATAGGGATAGAATATACATACATACATACATACATACATACATACATACATACATACATACATACATACATACATACATACATACATACATAAATATGCACACACAAATATTTACGCCAGAATAACACAGGAAATCATTTTATCTAGAATTTAAGAATTTGAAAGGGCAGAAAAAGTGAAAAAAAAAATACATATATGTATATATGCATATTTATATGACTTAATGGAAGGGAATCATGGAGGAGTTGAATTAAAGCAAATAAAAATGTTTCCCCTTCAGTGACATTTAAAACCTGATCCAAGTATTTTTCTTCCAATCTCAGAACCTCCATCCTGTCCTGCTAACTAACGTCTGGCCTTCCTCTAAACCAGCGCTAGTTCTTCATCGCGCCCTCTTGATATGACCCCAAGTGGCACCTCGTCTTCCATAATTCAGAAAAAGGACGGGTAACAAATGACTCGGCCGAAGCTTGAATCCAGCAAAGACTCTGCGTGACCACACGGACCGGAGAGAACTTCCATTCCAGTTTGGGAGCAGGAGGTCATAAAAGGAGGATGAAGGAAACCTGCTGATGATTCAGCAGGTCAGAAGACCAGAGGGAGAGGGAAGATGTTCAGCAGCTGGAAATGACAGGACCTGGGAGGGTCTGGCTCCTGCAGCTGACCTGCATCCCTCTCCTTTCAGGAGCTACCTTCACCTCTCGGGACCTCCTTTCAGTAAATCAGTTTATCATTTCAGGTATTAGCATGCAGCTGTTAGCCCTACTTGTGTTAGTTGTAATGATGTGTGCGGCTTCGTCCAGATCCTCACCCTCGAGGCCGCCCACATCGATCAGCCCAAGGTTTGCGCCGCGGCAACAGTCAGTGTTTCCTTGCGTTGTGATTTTACCGCCATAAAAATACCTCCCTCTCCAACTGTCGAAACGGCCGCGTGTCGCTGAAACGGCGGAAAACCGTCTATTTCCCGTCGTCGAGATTAAACCTCGGAATTCCTGGCGTGCAGAACGTATATCACGTGAACCCGTTGCAGCCCGGCGATAGCCGTCTAATAGAGGCCCAAAATGCTAATGGTGATTAGCAAGGAACGGCAGGGTTCCTCCTGAGACAGGGGCTTGCAGTGTCCACCGGCAGGATAATGGAGCCCTAATTGTTCCTGGTGCCCATCGCAATTAGCATGAAAGCGCATGAATGAAGCAGGAGGGCGCCTTGCAAACAGTGTGTAAATGGGTGAATGTGTTGCTAAGCGCTGGGCGAGCTAAAGTGGTTCTCTAGATATAGTCCATTTGATGATTACTGCAACCGGACCGGAGTTTAATGTCTGACTAAACATTTCTCTGCCTCCCGACCAGCACAGAAGGAGACGATTTGTTAAGTACAAGTTTCCAAGATGCAGCTATGCAGTGATCTAATATCTCACGCTGGATATTAAAATACTGCTTTTCACCGTGGCTGAATGTATAGCGTAGTTATCTGTTTTTTTTATTTGTTTGAGGTAATTGACAAGAATGCTTGGTAAGCAAATATTCATTCATTCATTCTTTATAACACTCATCCTGCAATGGAGGGGGAGGAGATGGACGGACATACAACCATTCACACCTTCATTCAGGAGACATACAGTGGTCCCTTGAGATAGGAATTTAATTCGTTCCCAAAACGGCTTTGTATGTTGGTTTCGTATCTTAAATTATTTTTACCCATTTAAAATAACAGAAAACAAATTCATGCGTTCCACCACCAGCCCCCTCCCAACAAAACTCAAAAAATCAGGATATTAATGTAGAAAAACTATGAAAAAGGAGGATGTTATTAATGTTAGGGACATCGAAAAGAAATATTGGGGTTATTGTAAACTTATAGTGAATCCTTACCTCAGACACAGACAAGTGCACTCACAATCAACTTAACATTACAATGAACTTGTGGTGATTACTAGATTAAAATTAACTTAACGTAACAACAAACTAATGACGATTATTAAATCAAAATTAACTTAACATTACAATAAACTTATTGCGACTTTTCAATGAAAATTCAGTTACCATTACAATAAACTTATGACAATTATCAAATTAATATTACCTTAACATTACAAAAAGGGATGGTGGAAGCAGCGAGGCGTTCTTCAAGGTGAGAGCGGTGAGCTGCAGGGATTCAGATGCGGCAGCGTCATGAGGCGTATTGGGATTGTGAGAGCTTGCTCGACGCGTATCGCGCCATTTTCGAATTTCGATTTTCTCACTCTTTTATTCGTACTATGAAATTTATTTTTCGCATTTCAAGGATAATGTTTGCTCGCATCGCGCTTCGTATTATAAAAAAAATGTATCCAAGGTGATTTGTTTCTGAAGGGGCCATTGTAAATTATATCATACATGTCATATAAGATTATATAATGTTGATGATGATAATGATAATATAATGAGACTCCACACAGAAGGGAACCCTGTGGGAATCCAACCAGGGACCTTCCAGCTGCGAGGAGGAAGCGCTAACCGCTGCTCAGCCATGCAATAAGGAAATAAATGCACATACAATTCTATACGTTGGAGATAAAATCCATCCCTTCTCAGTCAGACCTGGTAATTCAGACTCCAGGGAACCCGGAGGTAACGCAGGAAGTAATTAAAGCATTAGAGTCAGTCAGAAATCTATCAGAGCTGTTTTGTACGATTAAAATGAAACACAAAGTCCTTTGAGGTTTCTCCTTTTGGAGTCCTTCCCGGGTACAGCGCGTCCCTCCCCACCAATCCCACTCCTCAGAATAAGTCGTCCGTGTCAATTATACTCTTTTCTCCGCTCCGTGTTGTGTCTATCTATAACTCCATGTCCTGGTCTCGGCTCAGCGCTCCCCCGTCACCTCAGCTCATAACACAGAGTCAACACTGTCAGGCTCACTTTTAACAATGCAGCAGTTCCTGCTCCGACCGCCGCGGCGTCTGGACCAATGGCGAGGCTCTGCCGCACCTGCAGAACATCAGGGCCGTCATCAGGTGGTCATTTTTACAATGCGTTTTACTCCCAACATGAGGAAGACGGCGGGTGAAATGTCTCATTGTCTAAAATGACTTTATCACCTGAATTTAGGTTTCCTTTCCGATGACAATGAATTGTCTCATTCCTCCAGTTTCCTCTGCAGTCCAAAAAGATGCTACAGATGGAGATGCTACATTATCCAGATGTGTGAATGAGAGGGTGAATGTTGTATGTCACTATATGGTGTTTGAATGTGTGAGTAAATGATTGTTCACCTCCATGTGAGAAGGTGGTGAATGGTTGCTTCCCTCATTATGTGATCCTGAAACCCGTCTCTTAACCAATGATAACTGGGATCGGCTCCAGTAATCCTGCAACCCTGACTATTATTATTATTATCATTATTATTATTATTATTATTATTAAGATAATTTATTATTAGTAGTAGTAGTATTAGTATTAGTATGACAGTGGTGGGACCAGCGATGCTGTATGGTTTGGAGACAGTGGCACTGAACAAAAGACAGGAGGCAGAGCTGGAGGTAGCAGAGATGAAGATGTCGAGGTTCTCTTTGCGAGTGACCAGGATGGATAGGATCAGAAATAACTCCATCAGAGGGACGGCACATGTTAGATGTTTTGGAGAGAAGGTCAGAGCAGCCAGAATGAGATGGTTGGGTCATGTACAGAGGAGGGATAGTGAACATATTGGTAGACGGATGCTGGAATTGGAGCTGCCAGGCAGGAGGTCTAGACGTAGTGAGAGAAGATATGAAGTTAGTTGGTGTGAGAGAGGAGGATAAAGAGAATAGGGTTAGATGGAGAAGGTTGATTCGCTGTGGCGACTCCTGAAAGGGAAAAGCCCGAAGGAAAAGAAGAAGAAGAAGTAGTAGTATTAGTATTATCATTAACAACAACAACGATAATAATAACAACAACAACAACAACAACAACAACAACAACAATAATAATAATAATAACATCCTTAATGGTATTACTATTATTATATCTTTATTGTTCTTCTTATTATTACAATAACAGCAATTATAATAATGACAATAATACCAAAAAAATAATGATAATAACAATAACGATGGTGTTTTCATTATTATTATTCTGATAATTATTTTTACTATTACAGAACCCAACTCCTCAGACACTCCATCAGACCGTCCAACAGCAGTCTGGAAAGCACACAACTCTGACCAGCCGGAGGTGTATCTGAGACCACCACCTCACCACCTCAATCATTCACACGTCATGTCCTCATTCTTTTTTAATTAATTGATTAATGATCTATTTTTATCCGTTTTGTTCTCTTTGTCCTTTTAATTGTCTCTTTTATTTATATTTATATTTCTAAACATATTTATTGTTATTGTTGCGCTGCTGTGACAAATGAATTTTCCCTATGGGGATTAATAATGTATTATTATCTTAGCTATCTTATCATTATTGTTATCATAATAAAAAATATCACTTCCTTTTCTTTGTATACTAAATGATCTTGCAGGATGGCTTGGTTTTGTTGTTATCTATGTGTGTGTGTGTGTGTGTCTGTGTGTGTGTATGTGTGTGTGTGTGTTTGAATGACAAGGGCTTAGAGGAAGCCGGGGCCTGGGGGACCGAGTGTCAGAAGATGCAGAACTGGAAGCTCAACCCTCCGAAGAGGTTACTCAGTCGGAGGGTGTGTGTGACCCGAGGACGGCCACGCCGGGCCAGAAGTCAAAGGTCATCCATCCACAGGATTCAAACTGCTGCTCTGTGTGGTTCATCCGTCTAAATGTCAACTTACTCTCGGTCCCTCTGTTTTGAAGAGCACCTCCACATATCTCCATTCCCTTTCTGGAGGGAGGAGAAGGTGAAGAAGGTTTTGGTCCGCACTGCTTAAAACACGAGGAGGGGGAGATGGAACAAGAGGTTAGTGTTCAAAGGAAACTGGTGCCTCACACGCACGCACACACACACACACACACACACACACACACATTGTTTTGCTGTGACCTGCTACAGACAATTATGTCTTGCTTGGCCTTGCCAAAATCGAATTACAGTTGGAGGACGAGGCTGCTGGACAAACATGCTGAGTGTGTGTGTGTGTGTGAGGGGGGGAGGGGGGGGATTCCTTTTCTTCTCACCCTTGTATCCGGATACATCACAGATAGAAACACCCTCAGTGAGCAGGTTCCAAAGGGGCGTGACTTTATCTGCCACAGCATCAGGCCAGGCATCCACCATAGTTGTTTCTTTGTGAATTATCATTCTAACATTTCAGCCATTAGCATGTAGCTGTTAGCACTATTGGGTCCATAGATCGTGAGTGCCTCCCAACCCTTGTACCGCCATCTTGCTTGCTTTCCCTCTTGTCAACCGGTCAAGGCAGAAGGCCGCCTGCATTTATCTTGGATCTGTGTAAGCTCTGTTTCCTCGCCGCTGGGAATGTTGAACTCCCGAGGATCATCTCAAAGAGTGAGATCCTGGAGCAACATCACCCCGAAGATAAACCTGAAGGGGGTCTGTTGCACAGAGTAGAAGTTTACAAAAGCGTTTAGAAAAAGGCCAAGAGATGTAAACAAGAGGCAGGAAGCAGCAGTTTTATAGCTTTTGGTTAATTGAAAGAAAAAATGGAAATTATTGAAGTGATGTTCTCGCTGTGACACTTTCATAATCCTGCAATGTACTCGGCTGCCGAGGTGACAAATTGGTATTGCAGATTACCCAGGCTTCGGATTCTACGTGACGCCTTCCAGTGTAAATCCTGCGACATTTCTGGGAAAGGCTCCATTTTTTTGTTTTTAAATATGGATTGTGACACGAGTGTAAATGAGCAACATGCAAAAATGTGTAATAACAGTGTAATAATGAATGGTAACTAAGGCTAATTCGGTATTAATAGCATCACAACTAAGTTGAATTCAAATTAGAAACACAAATGAGAATTATATGCATGAAACAATGAATGAGCAGCACGGTGGCGCAGTGATTAGCGCTTCTGCCTCACAGCAAGAGGGTCCCCGGTTGGATTCCCACAGGGGGGCCTCTCTGTGTGGAGTCTCCTTGTTCCCCCCGGGGTTCCTCGGGGTTCTCCGGGTTCCTCCCACAGTCCATTGGAGACCCTCAATTGTCCAGACGTGTGAATGAACAAGAGAATTAGAGGGTGAACGGTTGAATGTCGATCAATGATAGGGTTCGACAAACGAACAGAGGAAGGAACGAGCAAACGAACAAACAAACAAATCAATGTGAAGAAACGAATCAGTGGGAATGAACGAACGAATTAACGAACGAACTGACAAATCCTCATCCCCCTGTGTCAACCGAACAAATGAACAAAAAAAACGAACGAACAAACGAACGAACCATCGTACCCCGTGTCTCTACAAACAAATAACCGAACAAACAAACAAACAAATTAATAAGAACAAATGAATCAATGCGAACAAACGAATCAATGCGAACGAACAACTGAATGAACAAGCGAATGAGTGATAGAACAGACGGATGAAAAAACAAACTTAAGAATGAGGGAACGATCAAGCAAGTGAACGAATGAATTAACGAACAAACAAATCCTCATTCCCCTGTGCCTCTACAAACAACCAGACGGATGAACAAACGAACAAACCCTCGCACCAAGTGTCTCTACAAACAAGCAACCAAAAGAATGAACAAATGAACACGCGAATCCTTATCCCACCGTGTCTCTGCAAATGACAGAAGGAACAAACGTTCACTGTCGAGAAATGCAACCGCTCACTCTGTCATTGTCATGTCGTATAGCGACACGCGATCATTTTCTCCTTCATTCAATATGGGGTCTCCAATGGTAGATGGAATAGAAAAGAATAGAATAGCCTTTTTTTGTCATTGCATTAGAAAAACACAGTTCATTTGTAAACTTCAGATTGCACTTTCATGTCAACACCAGTCCCTCTTGTCTTGTTGAGAGGCTGTCATATATTTCAGTTTCCTGATCATTCGCTGGTTGGTTAGATCTTCATCTGCAGGCCGGTCCCTCAATCAGGGTCAGGGACACGACGTCCCTTAAACCCATAAACATATTTGAACTCTTGAGTTTGGTAAGTTTAATTCTCCGGACTTTCTGCTTTTTGCGCTTTCCATGATTTACGTTCAGCCCTTATCATGCTATCTGCTTCTGCTCCTCCCTGCTGCACGCTTCCCTCCAAAGGTAATTCCTTCCAGCCTCGACGTTCGGGGTCACCATCATCGGTTGGACTCGGTGATTCAGCAGGAGATTAAGCAGCTCTTCTCAAAGAACACCGTTGAAAAAATATAATTCTCATCCAACCAGGAACTGAACAATGCCTTTGAATCATTAATCACCGAGCTTTATTTTGAAACCCCTGTAATGAATCGGATAATGAACGTGAAATATCATGTCTGCAGGTGTGCAGATATTTAATGCTAACACATCGGTCTATCCCGCAGTCAGGTTCAGTGACACAACATGAAAACAGCTCATTCATTCACACATCATAGCTGCAGCTAGTCACTCCCTCATGCCAAGTCAACAGATACGTACATGTATGAATATTGTATTTATGAATCGGCAAACTGAAGGGTCTCACAGCTTCTTATAACAGCGAGAGCCACTGGTGTTGACATGAAAAATCTGTTCACCATTGAGTTGAACAAGCAAAGAGCGAGTTTCCATCACTGCTGGTAGGTAAGGGTTCTCTGTCGCTGCATTCATTAGCATTCAATATCATTTAATTTCATGTTCATTTTTTCAAATGAATTCACAGATTTCTAAACACAGCTCAGTGATTAACCATTGATAGACGTTGTTAAATTTCTGCTTTGGTGAAAACTATGTTTTTACAGAATTCTTTCAGAAAAGCTGCTGATTTCGGGGCGTTAGCAAAATAAAAGCTGGGACAGCAGTTGGTGCGTTGCTCATATGATAATCTGGGGTGAAAGGCTTCGTCACAGCCACTCAGATCACTGGATCCTACTAGTTTTACCTGAACCTCAAATGGTTGCGCATCTTTACATGATGGGTGAAAGGGTTCAAAGGAAGGAAGGAAAGAAGGAAAAAGGGAATGATGGAAGGAAGGAAGGAAAACAGGAAGGTACAATGGGAGGAAGGAGCGAGGGAAAAAATGAACAAATTAATGAATCAATGAAAGAATCAATGTGTGTGGGAATGAACGGACGAATATTGAATGAAAAGACAATGAAATGATTAAATTACAGAGTGGATGGTCCGATTCCTCTTTTTGATGAGTCACAAATGTAGGATAAACCAACGAATGAACAAACGAATGGCTAGAGAGACAAACGAACGGACAAACGAACAAATGAACGTATCAACAAGCGTACGAAGGCGCGTTCAGATCCGTGCACCCACACTTTCTCAGGACACTGTAGGGTCTACAATGAAGAGAGCTTCTCCACACAGAAATTCGGAATATAACCAGGGACTTTCTATGTGTCAGAAGCGCTAGCAGCTTCCTGCCCAGTGAAGGGAAACGTCACCGTTTACTGGTACCACTCTTTCTTGCTCTTCTTGCACCAGGTGACTGGAACGGTCCGAAACCGTGGCGGGGTCCTCTGGACTGCGATTTAGCCGAACCAGAGTCGGCGATCATCTAAATCTAGACGATTTCAGCTGAATCCACCCGACAACGCGCTTTTACCGCTTGGATTTTCGCAGCTGTTGATTGACAACCGCCACGGCATCACACACCGCATGAATAAATAACCCGGTAGAAGGTAAAACGTGTGATTTACGGTGCGACGCCGTGAACAGACTGTTATGATCTGCTGTCGACAAAACCCCGAAGTATTTGTCTTCCAGTGTCCTTCGCTTTCATCCCGATTGTTTTCCCGTGTTTTTTCTTGTTTTCCCCCGTGCTCCTATGAGTTCCGCCTCCCTCATATCTGTGTGTGTGTGTTTGTCTTCACGCCAGCGGTGCACATCCATCAAAGCTTCCCTCAACTACTCATCTAATCTCAGTACAGGACTCCCATCGCGCTCTCTCTCTCTCTTGCTTTTTTGTTGTTTTTCCTCAACTTACCTGTTCACATCAGATTTCAGATGTTTGTTTGGTGGTTCCTGGCGTGCAGAGCCCGCTCTCGCTCTCCTTCCCGTTGGTCTACGAGGACCTACACAGCTCCTCCGTCTTAGCACGCTGAAGAACATCACACTCATCATAAAGTACTTAAAACACATGCAGAACCTTGCAATAACATCTCCCATACCCTGTCTGTTGAATAAGTGCGTTGTTGCACCTGCAAATCGCTGTACATACGCGGTTTGTCGAACCGCTAACAGATGGGCTTCTGGTGAACCCGACCTCCGAGGCTACGCGGCTCTGACCGGCAAATCACACCTGAAAACTCAACTGGAAAGCAGATTTCCTTTTGCAAAAATACTAAAATAAAAAAACTTGTCAATTTGACAAATGATACTTGTATTTCATTAATACTTACAATTCATTTTAGTGTCATTCAGCTGCAAAAGAAATCCCAGGAAAGAATCCAGGAGTGTCTTGCCAGTATTTCCAAAGTGACCATCTCACATCTAAATGATCTGGATGGCTCAACAGTCAAAACATTATTATTATTTTGTACAACAATAATATCATAATGATTATAATTACATCAGTATTATAATTTTCTATAAAAACAACAATAATAATAATAATAACAACAATAATACTAATAACAACAACAATAATAATAATAATAATAATAATAATTATTATTATTATTATTATATAATAACTATTATTATTATAAGAACAACAATAATAATAATTATTATTATTTTTATTATCATTATTATTATATTGTTATGAATATTATTTTGTCAACAATAATGCCATCGTAATGATTATCATTACATCGGTATTAATTTTTTTAGAAAAACAATATACTTTTTTATCAGCATCATTTTTATTATTGTTATAATTATTTTGTACAACAATATCATTGTTATTGTCATAATTATTATATTACATCTGTATGATTTTTCAGAAAACAAATAATAATATTATTTTACAATTAATTATTATTGATATCATGATCATCATCACCATTATTATGATGATTTTTATTATTGTTATTATTATTATTCGGCGGTCCACCCTGGATCGATCACAGGGCCACATATTGGGACATTCTCATTTCATTTAGAGACGTACAACCATTCACACTTCTGGACAATGGAGGGTCTCCATTAATCTCCTGCATGTGTTTGGACAGTGGGAGGAGCCCAGAGAAACCTTAAGGAACCCCACGCAGACACGGGGAGAACATGGAGACTCTGCACAGAAAAGAATAGAACCAGGGACCTTCTCACAGCTAAGCAGAAGCACTAACCACTTTGGCATGTGTACGCATTACTATTATTAATCATTATTCATGTGGTTATAAGTAGTAGTAGTAGTATCATTATTAGTAGTATTGTTGCTGCTGTGTGGATTATTGTTTCAAGGGGAAGAGGAATCAGACAACTCAAGATGCACCAGACAATGATATTTTAAAGAAACAAATATCCTAGAGGGGGGTGGGTAGTAAACAAAAGACAGAAAAGAAAGATTAAATGATGGGGGGGGGGCTCTGCGTGGTGGGGGGAAAAAAAAAGATGAGAAGGAGATGGAGGGAGGAAGAAACAGGACCAGCCTGTGGAGAAAGAGAGGAGATGGTGTTTATGTTTGCTTTTATTATTCCGGCAGAAATGTTCCCCTCGGAGCTCATTAGTCTGGGGGGGGGGGGGGAAAAAAATAAAAAAATAAAAAAAATTTAAACAAAAAAACTTTAAAACTAAAAAAATAAAAGAGGGGGGAAAGAGAGAGA
>CAAKHD010014094.1:44630-55206 GCA_901007705.1 Fistularia tabacaria
TTTCTATATTGTGTCACATAATGTAGTTTTGTGTGTGTGTGTGTGTGTGTGTGTGTGTGTGTGTGTGTGTGTGTGTGTGTGTGTGTGTGTGTGACCATCATGAAGGTCTTACATTCAGTCATTCATTCATTGTTCATACCCGACCAATCACAGGGCCGAATATAGAGACGTCCAACCATTCACCCTCGCGTCCCCATCTTTTAGGGTCTCCAGTGAACCTCCTGCACGTGTTTGGACTGTGGGAGGAACCCGGAGAACCCAGAAACCAGGAGACAACCAGGGAGCTTCTGGCTGTGAGGAGGAGGTTATATATAAATATATATATATATATATATATATATATATATATATATATATATATGATACTATGTGATACTATGTGATATTTACTGTAAAACATAATAAGATGAGACTTCTATAACCCAGTAATTGCGTTCCAGAGGAAGCTGTTTTGTCCTGTTTTGTTTTGTCCCGTGTCTCACGGAAACGGAGTGGAAACGGATCAAAAAACAAAAACGTAATCAACCAAATCTCGCTCCTGACAATTAATCATATTCTTGTCATGCTCCTGCGCCGCCAACCTCCTCATCAGACCTTCTCCTGTTCTCTCAAAGCGAAGCGGCTCAGATCAAAAAAGAGGTCAATCGCTCGGGTGATAAACAGGCAGCGGAAGCAGCTCGTAACAAACAACAGGCATAGAAGGGGCCGGATTAGAGTACAGTATCGTGATATTGTGAACACAGCGGACCTTTTGGGTCTCCAGTGAAGCTCCAGCGTGATTTTGGACTGTTTAGAGGAACCTGGAGGAACCCCACCACCCAGACACGGGGAGAACATGGAGACTCCACAAAGAAAAGCCCCCCTATCACAATCCAACCAGGGACCTTCTGGACGTGAGGAGGAGGTGCTAATCACTGTCACCTGAGTCCTCAGAACCTAATTTCTAATGACACTCAGAACATTTTCAAGCTTTACTTAACCATCAGCAGTGAAGAACTAGAGCCTTAAACACCTCTGCTCCATTGTATGCTGACTGCGTGAAGGTGTCCATGATTCTACTCTCCTTATCCTTGCACCCCTTGGAGAGGTTTGTGTTCTTGATTCTTCTTTGATGAATGAGACAAAGGAGCGCCTGGCTCAGAGTGACCCGTCTTAGCCGTGATCCGCGCAGAGCCTCCCATGTTGCCGAGGAAAACATGCAAGTCGGGGTCGGAGTGAGCAGATGGAGGAAAGTAACCGAACTCCTGCGGGGAGTTGGATCTTTAGAAGGCACCAAAACGCTTCGTCAACCACAAAACAGCTACCTGATGAGGAGGCTCCATTCTCCTGACCGATCGGCCTTCTGTGGACAACGGTGCACCTTCATGAGCCTCACCTGTTGAGTGGACGAAAGGAGTCTTTTTGTCTCGATGAGTGTGAGGACATACCACAGGGGTACATCTTCTGGATGTGGTTTAGATGATCTCCCATTGCTCAAAGCTCCATTAGAGGGCAGGACAACTCATCTTACAGTGTTGCGTTATGAAACGGCACATCTCAGACTGACCTCCTACTATGACCATCCCCAAGTGCACCTTCTTGTCGCTCAAAGGGGAACTCGGTGAGCCGCACCTGTCGGCGGCCGAATTATGTCCATAAAAGAGCAGACTAAGACTCCACTGGCCCAGATCTTTCCGGGATCTGTGAACACTTGCTGACATAATCAAGCCTTTTGACAACCAAGTTGTCGATCTTATGCTTTTTCGGAAAAAATCAGGCACCAAAGCAGGGTTGTTGACTATGCGTGCGCTCCCTCACTCCGGCTTGCAGTGCGAGCGTATCGAAGTTTACAGTTGCGCAGTGGTTGTTGGATTAGTGGCGGCGGGGATTTTAATGATCGCACCGCTAATTGCCGGGGTTCACGACCACAACGTTAGATAATAGAGTGCATATCTCGGTGCCAAAAGCCTCTATGCACCGAGGAAATGGAAGTCCTGCAAGACTTCTTGAAAGGAAGTAGGTGATGTGATATCTACGGCGTCGGGATACTAAACTCAGGAGAAACGGGGGAAAACTGATTTGATGCATAGATGATAGCCTGATGGATAGATGGCTCAGCAAAACACCAGACCTTCATTCAGCCTCAGTGGCAAAGGTCAAAGTTCACATGAAACTGACCAAACCACCATGACACCGCTCCTCCAAACACATCGGCATGGAAAGAGTCAGATTTGCAGGCTTCAGGATGAGGAAAAAATAAAGATCAACTCTTAACGGACAGTAGTACGCAGCAGTTAGCGCTTCCAGCTCACGGCAGGGAGGTTCCCGGTTTGATTCTCCACGTTCTCCCCGTGTCTGCGAGAGGGTTCCTCAGAGTTCTCCGGGTTCCTCCAACAGTCCAAACACACGCAGGAGGTTCACCGGAGACCCGATATTGTATGTGTCTAGATGTGGCCTTGTGATCGGCCAGTCCAGGTTGAACCCCACCTCTCGACCAATCACAGCTGGGATGGGCTCAAGCACCCCTGCAACCCTGACTGCCCAATAAGCAGTGTAGATAATGTACGTATGAATGAATGAATGAATGAATGAATAAGGATCCTATGACTCCTTCTACGCTAAATTGGACCATCTTTGTTTTTAGAGACAAGACCAGCACACGTGCTGGAACTGCAGCAAAGCAGAAGGTGTATATATATATTTTTTTTCTTTCTCTGATGTTGCTGCTGCAACACCCGAATTTCCCCTATGGGGATCAATAAAGTATTATCTTATCTTATCTTATATCCTTTCCACATCTGGAGTGGTTTTGCTGGAGTGTTCCCTGTGGCTCTTGGTTTCCCAGCAAACAGAAAACTGATAGCGTGCCCTCTGCTTTCCTGACGCGCTCACTCTGCGGCCACACAAGAAGTGCTTCAGCCCAAAACCGATACGTCGATCTCATGTTGGAACGGCATCTGTTTGATTTTTGGAGTGTCGACTGCAAAGTAAGGGGACATAATAGTAACATCCTGACAAAGTCGATAAATATATAGATACTCATGCATTTATTCATTCATACATTCATACATTATCTATGCAGCGTATCCTGCAGTCAGGAAGGCAGATGGCCTGGGGCCTGTCCCTGCAACGCTCGCCAGACGCATCACATGGCCATTTGTGGAGACTTATAATCATTCGCAATCTCTTTTACAAAACTAGACAATTTTATGGCCTCCAGTGAACCGCCCGCATGTGTTTGAACCCGGAGAACCCTGAGGAACCCCACGCGGACGCGAGGAGAACATGACGACTCCGCCCCCTGTGGAAATCCAACCAGGGATCTTCTTGCTGTGAGGCGGAAGCACTAACCTCTGCACCACCGTGCGGCATACAAATATATATTAATTTACATATTTATTGATCTATATATTTAACCTCTTCATTTATTTTTAATCAATTTATTTATTTTGTATTCTATTCATCCATTTATTTATTCATATTTATATAGTAGTTATTTATTAATTTCTAAATTTAATTAGCTTTATTTTTTGAGTGATCTTCATTCATTAATCTATTTATATATTTGTCTATATACTTATTTATTCTTGAATGTATCCATTTATTTATTCTTTCATTGATTCATCCATTTGTTTATCTATCTATTTATTTACTATTTATTTATTTACTTCTTCTATTTTTTGGTGAGCTACTTATTTATTTATCTAATATATCTATTTGCCTAAATATATATACTTATCTATTTATTTTTAAATGTACCAGTTTAATTATCTTTTAATCTTTTCATCCATTCATTTATCTATCTATCTATTTATTTTTTATTTTTTAATTTAATCATTTCTTTTGGGGGGGTGGATGACATATTTATTTATGTTATGTTATCTATTTATACATTTTCTTATATAAGCCTATGAACATCCTTTTACACCGAAACCCGTCGTTCGACTCGACTCGTGACATGACAGGACTTCTGCTTCCTCAAGAGGTCCAAGAGCTTCCACGTCAGAAATAGGAAGATGCTTGAGACGAGCTAATGGTCGCCATTACGGTTTGTCAAAAAACATGGCAATGACTGACTGCTATTTCCTCCTCCCGGCTCCTTTGCTCCGGTGATATACTTTCACAAAGTTGAAATTTTCATTCTGAAACACACATCATTCCCATCATCGGGCTTGTAAATATGTGTCTGCTAAAATGAAATATGAAATAAAGCCGTTTGCCAGACGGCGAAAAGAGAGAGCGACTGACTCGGCGAGAAGAGGCCGAGAACTTCCTTGATAACTAAGGGCCAATTTAAGGTAAGGGGACCAAAATACTACGTGGCAGGATCAATACAATGCAAATGGGCTCCAATGATGAAGCACTTTCACACCATGTGGTTTCAAAGCTCTTTCCATTCACACATTCATTCATTCACCCAACGAAGACGACAGAGCTGGGGATCCAACCTCCAGCCTTCCAACTGGAGGGACACTTGTGCTACCAAAAGACCACCAACATAATAATATGATATCACATAATATAATGATGTAATAATATGAATAATATAATATTATTATTAATAATAATATAATATTATTATGTAATATAACCCGAATTTCCCCTATGGGGATCAATAAAGTATTATCTTATCTTATCTTATCTTATCTTATCTTATCTTATCTTATCTTATCTTATCTTATCTTATCTTATCTTATCTTATAATATGATATAATATAAAATATAGATCAGTAATGATTACATCCATACGACTCATGGAATCTGGTCCAGCTTTCGAGTTTAGTTCTCCATCTTCTCACCATGAGAGACTCTGCTGCAAGGTTAGAGTTAAATAAAGAGGTTTTGGGTTTCTTACGGTAACCATAGCGACCTATGGGTTATTTGGAAGAGACAGTAATGAAAGACTGACACCATCAGATAAAAAACAAAACAACTTCTGCTCTCATTTCTCCACATCGGACAGTCTCATTAAAAGTGTCTCTCCATGTGCGCTGGTGCACGTCTCAAAGGTCAGAGCCTTTGTTGAAATCCTAAAGCCGTGGTTTTTGATTACCCAAAAAAAAAAAAAAAAAAAATCTAACTTGAAAATATCACGTCTATATCAGAACCCACAGCTTCTGACAAAACAAATCTGTTAAATCGATTATTGAAAAAAAGTGCGAGGGATGGACGAAGAGCTGCTTTGAGCTGCGGTGATTCAGTAACAAGCCGCCTTTGGAAAGCCTATCCAAACACCCTGTTCGTCCAGAGACAGCGCCAGATTCAGGAGGAGGAGTCAAATGAACCTCTGACTCCCGGCTCTTCTCTGGTTGAACAGAAGGAGACTGAGCATGAACCACACCCTCTACCCCATTAAGTAGACAGAGGAGTCCATGCCAAGCTGATCTCCATTGGGTTTGAACCCATCTAAATAAAAAAATTGTTGAACTTCAACAAAGGCTTTTCTATTTTTAGAGCTAGGGTAGGCAATTCAGTTCATTCATTCATTTATTGTGAATGAATGAATGAATGAACTTCTGTTTCTATATTGGAAGCTGGAGCCTAAAATGTTTGCCATGATATAAAAAACATACTTAATCCTACACAGTTAACAGGGAAGCTGTGGTTTTGTAGTACAGCTGCCCCTTAAGATACAAATCATTTTATATCCCAATTTTTTAAGCTACGAAGCGCGATTTGAAAAAATTTTATCCCTGAAATGCGAAAATAATTTCACGATACGAATCAAGGGGGAGAAAATCAAAATTGGAAAATTGGCGCGATACGCGCCAAGCGAGCTCCCACAACTCCAATACGCTTCATGACGCCGCTGCATCTTCTGAATTGGCGCTGCTCGCTGCTCTCACCTCGAAGAACACCTTGAAGAACGCCTTGTAGCTTCCAGCATCCCTTATTATAATGTTACTTCATTTGAATTTAATAATCATCATAAGTTTATTGTAATGTTAAGTTGATTGTAAGTGTAGGTTTTTGGCACAGAGTCTATGTTTGTAGCCTCTCTCGCACCCTCGTAGCCACTCGCCGCCATCTGCAGTCGTCTGTGTCTGAGCTGAGGATTCATATGACAACACTATGAGTGTACAATAACCGTGATTTTTCTTTTTGATGTCCCTTACATGATTAAGATCCGTCTTTTTCAGGGTTTTTCTAAATTAACATCCTTATTTTGTGAGCTTTTTAGGGCGGGGGTTTTGGAATGAATTCATTTGTTTTCTGTTATTTTAAATGGGGAAAATTAATTTAAGATTCGAAAAAAAACAACATACGAACCCACTTCTGGAACAAATTGAATTTGTATATCAAGGGACCACTGTACTTAGTTGTATGTGTTATCCTGAATGTATATATTAATATATATATGTATATATTTGGAGATGTACATTACACTCTGAGGGTTGCATACATTTTAATTATTTGTTTATCAATGAAAACCATTAAATAATGACTGCTCAGTCACAAAAGCTGGAAACCCCATCAATAGTGAGTGGGTGATGCTAATGCTGCTGATCAGAAGAACATACGTTCCTCCTCATGAGCATGTCTTGGGCAGAAGAAGTCAAGTGACCATCTACCTCACTACATCGCTCGCTCACAAATGTCGTGCTCGAACCCCGCTGTCTATTCTTATCCCTGTTGGCGTCGCTCCATTGCATCCTGTTTGTCGTTGTCAGTGTTGCTGTCACTGTTTCTATTCTTGCCCTTGTTGTTGTCGTATTTGGTTGTCTAATCTCACCCTAATTGTTTTCTTTTTTCATTTACTTATTTTTTCATTTCGTTGTCTATTTGGTCCCTGTTGTATTTCACCTTTCCTCCTATCCTCTTTTTATTGATATCTTTCAATTGTCTCTCTCTTAATTTATACTCATATTTATTGATATTGTTATTGTTGCGCTGCTGTTACAAAAACATTTTCCCCGATGGGATCGATAAAGTATTATCTTATCTTCTCTTATCTTACCACGCTCGAGAAGCACATATCCTAAAATGAGCAGTGCACGTTGGGTTCTCGTGCTCGACGGGGACTCCTTTTGGGGCCGAGGACCGATCAGTCGTATTCTGAAGAAGCCCGAGCTTCCCGCCACACTCTCTGTTCTCCGTCTGCAGTCAAAGCGGCCAGACGGCGGCGTGCCGCGCCATTCTTCACGCCGCTACTGCGACCTGCTGACTCAGACAGGGGCGTCTCCGCCTCGGCTCCCCGTAAAGTTGCTGCGAGCGCGTTGTAAAAGTAAGCAACGTGTTTTCCCGGGGAGCCTCGATCCTAATTAAAACACTAATTACAAACTTGGATGAAGGGGGTGCAGGAGGAGTGATTTGGAAGATATTCATTTTAGCTCATGGCTGTCCAAACATGTGGGGTAAAGTTCGGTTGTAGGAAGAATAACCTCCCGGGCTAAGGGCGGAGTCACGGCAAAACGCGTCAGGCTGCCGTTTGGCAGCGTGTCGGCATCCAATGGCTTCGCAGCACACTGCAGAGTGGGGAGGTAAGCGGCAATGTAACACGTGTTTATTAATTAAAGGCCCCGTTGGTTTGCTGGTGGGGAGTCGTTTGGCTCCGGGAGAATATGGGGAGGAAAGGCAAAATTCAAGTTGTTAAGGCTCTTTAAAAAAAAAAAAAAAAAGAAAAAGAGTTTCTCAAAGTATTGAGATAAACACGCGGCCAAATCAAATATGTTTTCTGATAAATTCTTCAGCACCCCCCCTTCCAGAAAAATATATATTTGATGTGTGGGACACATCAAACGCTTATCGAAGATTTATAAAACATCAGTGTTTGTGTCCATCAAAAGTCTCAGTTTAGCCAGTCAGTTTGTGTGTGTGTGTGTGTGTGTGTGTGTGTGTGTGTGTGTGTGTGTGTGTGTGTGTTGGGGGGGGCTTCACAGGGACGCGAGACGAATTAAATAAACCATTTGTTAATATTTCAGAAGGTACGACTTCAGCAGAACTATATCCCCCCCCAACACACACACACATACACACACACACAAATCAATGTTTTAACAAAAATGCCTGCCACTGTTAAAAGTGAATTCTGCAGCACTTTAATGAAATGGCGCCACTGGAACCGGCGGGATCGGACATCCAATCATAATTTAATCGTGTTGTCACTCAGAAACATTCTGGGAATGTCTAATTGTGTCGAAGTCGAGGAGGGTTTTGGATTTCCTCGGTTCACCCTCTCATTCAAACATCTGGACAATGTAGGGCCTCCAGTGAAACTTCCCGTGTTTGGACGATCGGAGGAACACGGTGAACCCTGAGGAGAACATGGAGACTCCACACAGACGGGCCCCGTGTGGGAATCCAACCAGGGACCTTGTGGCTGTGAGGTGGAAGGACCACCGTGGTGCCTGCACGGGATCCGCATTCAGTACTCATAATTAATTCATTTCACCTCATAATAATAATAACAATAATGTTAATTATGGAGATGGTACAATAGCAGCAGTAGGCGTATTAATAATAATAATAATAATAGCAAAATAATAAAATAATAATATAGATAACAAGAATAAAAACAATAATAATAGTAATGAAAATTATATCCAAATAATAGACACAATAATAGAGATAATAATAATACAAATAATAATAATAATATCCCTGACCTATGGTACAATTTGCACAGTTCTGTACAGTTATTTATTTTTACCTATATTTTATATATATTTACCCTCAGATTTATTGTTTTTTACAATTTGATGCTGCTATGTGCCATGTGCTCCACAATTTCCCCTTGGGGACAAAGAAAGTTTTTCTGATTCTGATTCTGATATAGATCATAATAATAATACTACTACTCATAAAAATAATAATATTAGTAATAATGATGATATTTAAAGAGCTTCTTCCATCACAGTGCTGTGGTGAAAACGTCATTCCGGCTGAGTCATGTTGTCATCCAATGTTTTTTGCCCAAAAGCAGAAGAAAAAAAAAAAAGGTGAAGTCCTCAGTAAGGCTGAGGAGCAGCATGAGGCGGCGCCTCCTCTCTCTGCCGCAAATTATAGTTATGCACAGACAGCATGAGCCAATCTATACGTGCTCCTCGTGCGGCACACACACACACACACACACACACACACACACACACACACACACACACACTGCCGTTGACCTGTGGTTTCAGACGTACAAGGGCGTCTCTACTTTTTTAAAAAATAAAAAATTAAAAAAAATGAAACACTCACTCGGCCGATCCCACCCAAATGCAACGCGGAGAGAAGATAAGTTTAGTCTTCAGCCATAAAATTGAGAAATAAAAATAAAAACAACGTTCACCGATGGCAAATTAGTGACAGGCACGTTCTGGTGGGAGACGCCTCCTCCTCTCCTCTCCTCTCGTCTCCCCCGCCTAACTCAAAAAGTATCTTCTTTATTCTGCGCTTATTTAAATTTTGCAGAGGGGATGTGGGCTTTTCAGACGGAGACGCGCCCGCCGCCTCTCGGCCTCCGCGCGGCAGCGCCGAGGCGGCTAATGAGCGCCGGGACAAATTGTTTATCCTCCTCTTTGAACGTCTCCACGTCCTCCCCCACTCACAACTCCCCCTCCAATCCTCCCTCCTTCCTTTTTCTTTCTCTTCTGCCCCACGTTCTGTCTTGTCTTCACTTCTCCTCCATCTTTCTCTTCCTTTTTTTTCTCCCTCCATTTACCTACCACCACACACACACACACACACACACACACACACACACACACACATAGATCCAGCAGGCACCGCAACAACTCCCTCCGATTCAATCAAACAGTGGGAGCTTCCAGCACAGCAGATACCCTGGATGGATGGATGGATGGATGGATGGATGGATGGATGGATGGATGGATGGATGGATGGATGGATGGATGGATGGATGGATGGATGAGGCGAAGGATTGAGCGGCACATACTGCTTAAAGTTGCACATGTGCACGTTGCACACGTTTAAATGATGTTTCACATAATGATAATAATAATAATATTGTCTAAAATATATCATTAAAATGTGAAAAAATGGAAATAACACAACTATCTCCGTCCCCATTCTGCGGGTTTAATTACCCGTGAGTAAAGTGTTTAACCCCGGCAGTGTGTTTGCATGCAAAGATGGCACCCACACCCCCAAAACACCTCCCGCCCTCCTCGCCGTGGTTATTGTTGTCTCAGCCGCGCTAATTAGTTCGAATACACTTATCATAAAATATCATAAGCGCCGACGCGCAAGCGACGGCGAGGCCTCCGGGGAGCCGGCGGCACGGACGCACCGCCGTTTTTCATTCGCTAAAGATGCATTACGCTCCTGAGCGTGTGTGTGTGTGTGTGTGTGTGTGTGTGTGTGTGTCAGGCAGGGCCTGTTGTGAGCAGCAGGGGTGAAAGGTCACAATTACTGATGAAGAGTCTACATTTTTGGGGACGTATCTGAGGTAGTCCGTCAGGTGACCTGGATGTCTCCTACGGGTGGAGAGCACGGACGAACATCCGCGCGCGCACACACACACACACACACACACACACACACACACACACACACACACACACACACACACACACACACACACACACACCCACAAGCACGCTCGTTCGCACACACCCGCACGGTTTGGCGGGTGGAGACTCTGACGACG
>CAAKHD010014094.1:55226-65594 GCA_901007705.1 Fistularia tabacaria
AGGTGACCTGGAGGTCTCCTACGGGGGGAGAGCGCGGACGAACACCCGCGCGCACACACACACACACACACACACACACACACACACACACACACACACACACACACACACACCCACAAGCACGCTCGTTCGTACACACCTGCATGGTTTGGCGGTTGTAGACTTTGACGACGTGGAAGTTAAAACTGTAAATCCCTTTGCGCGGCGCGATGAAGTTGCTCCTCTCCTCGTCGAAGTTCCTCCCAACGTTCACGAGAACCTGGGAGGGGGAGAGAAAAGCGGGGGAGAAGGTCGCGGTGAGCGGGATCGTGCTCTTCACCTTCATCTCATGCTTTTTGGGGGTTTTTGTGTTACAGGAGACAACCAGCAGACCACCCAGGTGACGGCTCCCGGTGATTCCCAGTATCTACTAAACTCCCAACTCTCTCCGGAGTTAATGAATCTTTTAAATTCCTTTCCAATTACGCTGAATGTCTTGTTTTATGGGTGGGGGGGGGACTTTATAATTGAACGGCCGTTTGAGCACGGATTAACCTTTAACGGGAGGCAGACGGGACCTCGCCTCGGTGACCCCCCCACCCCCCACCCCCACTGAACCACCCGTCCCCACGGAACCACCCATCCCTTACTAAATTATCTGCCATGTCGATGATCGGAAAAATCGCTGAAAATTGCTCCGGAAATTCAATGAAAAAAAAAAAAAAAAAAAGAGAATCATAAAAAAAAAAATCAAATATTCAAAAGATTTTTCTCCGGAAACCAAAATGTTTTGTTTTGTTTTTAATTGTGTTTTTTTTTTTTCTCTCCCCCCACTTTTAACGCACACTTCATCACATGCATGATCAAGGGATTTAATGCGTAAAAGGAGGCGCCGATGGCAGGAGGTGCAGCCTTACCCGGTCGAAGTAGATGACCATGGTCCGGTTGCTCATCTCGGACGGTTCGTGGTTGGTGTTCCGGACGGCGGAAAACGCCACCTTGGCGCTCCCGGAGCGCACGGAGATGCCGAGCGCGGTGCCCGTGGGGTCCGCCGTGGGGTTGGAGTCGCACACCACCAGGCACTTCCCCTCCAGCACGATGGGCTCCGTCTCGTTCTGGCCGCGGGTCGGGCTCGCCGTGAGCCACACGGCGCCCAGCAGGCACAGAGCCAGCATCCCGGGACCGGGACCGGGACCAGGACCGGGACCGGGGCGAGGAAGGGGAGGGGGAGGGGGTCTCCGGGGCGCCGGGCGCCTTTTTTTTACGCGCGGAGCGGTCCCCCTTTCCACGCCGGGGAAGGACTTCCGAGCCGGGGAGGGGGAGGAAGGGGGGACCGGGACCCGGGGAGGTGCCGTCTCCTGGAGGGTCTGTCCGGTTCCGGTGCCGGGAGTCCGGAGAAAAGGAGGAGGAAAAAAAGAAAAGAGGTGCGCGGAGGGAAAAAGGGGAGAAAGTTGTGCGTCGCCGGGAAACGCAGTGCGCGGGTTCGACTAGGAGGCAGCGGAAGTCATGGTGTGTGTGTGTATGTGTGTGTGTGTGTGTGTGTGTGTGTGTGTGTGTGTGTGTGTGTGTGTGTGTGTGTGTGTGTGTGAGGGGGTCCGTCTGCTCTCTCTCTCTCGCGCGCGCTTAAATTATTGATATGTGAGACATGAGAGTTTCCGGCACAAAAGGCTGGAGAGGGAGGGCTCCACTGCGCAGGCGCCAGTTATTCCCGCCCCGGTCGCACTCCTCTTTTTTTGTAACGCCCCCCTCCCTCCTTCCTTCCCTCCCTCCTTCCTTCCCTCCCTTCTTCCACCCCCCCAACGGAGAGCCATCATCAGATTAGCGCGTGCGCGTCCTCGCTATTCTCCAGTCACTGCATGCAACGCCCATAGATCTATCTATCTATCTATCTATCTATCTATCTATCTATCTATCTATCTATCTATCTATCCATCCTGCAACCCAACCATCTTTCCATCCATCCTGCAACCCACTGACCTGTCTGCCCATCCATCCATCCACCCATCTGTCCATCAGCCAGTCATCCAGCCGTCTGTCATCCATCCATCCATTCATCCTTCCATCTGTCATCCATTCATCCTTCCATCTGTCATCCATCCATCCATTCATCCATCCATCTGTCATCCATCCATTGAGCCACCTGTCCAGTCCTGTCCCTCATACATCTACCTCCCGCCCTCCTTCCCCTGTCTATCTATCTATCTATCTATCCATCCTGCAACCCACTCATCTCTCCATCCACCCACCCACCAACCTTTCTGCCCACCTATCCATCATCCACTGACTTATCCATCTTTCCATGCACTCGTCTATCCATCGAGCTTTCTTCATCCATTCATCCATCCACTCACCCACGGACTTATCTATCTATCTATCTATCTATCTATCTATCTATCTATCCATACCTACTTAGCGACCCATCATCCATCCACACAACCAGGTGTCCATCCATGCATCCATTCACCTATCTATTCATCTGTCCACCCATCCATCAATCTACCTAAAAACGTATCCATCCATCCATCCACACACTGATCTGTCTATCTATGTATCTATCTATCCATCCCTCCTTACCTACACATCATCATTCACACACCCAACTGTCCATCCATCCATCCATCTACCAACTCGTCAATTCCACCATCTATCTATCGATCTATCAACTCTCCGTCCATCCCTCCATCCATCAGACATGGAGGCAGCCCAAAGCCCTCTCTCTCTGCAATCCCTTCCATCCATCGTGGGTCCTTATCTCGGAGGCTTTTCACCGGGCCCGGCCTGAAGAACACGTGTCCTCGGCGTGGAGTCAGACTCGGCGATTAGAAGGAAACCTGGGGAAACATCGGGCTTCCTGGATGTCACGGCGGGCGTCGCAGACGCAGCAGACGGTGCAGCAATGCAGAAAGAGAGCCAAATGAGCACCGCTGGGACGGCGGCGAATGGGAGCGCACAGGTGCACATTTACAGACTCCTATGATTTTTTTTGAAATGGGTGAGAGTGGGACAGCGCCGCGGCGAGAAGGTTGGGACCATCTCACAGCACCTTCTACGAACCAGGAGGTAGGTGTGTGTGTGTGGGGGGGTTGGGGGCGCCCTGCTTGAGGAGAACACCTACTGTCCGGCATCATCATTACTATTTTCCGGTTGGATGGAATCTACAGCCATTTTTTTGGTCCGGATTCAATGAAATGACTTTGAAAGGAAGTTGATTGATTGATTGATCGATTGATTGATTGTCTGATTTTCTTCAAGCTCTTTGTTTTTATCCCCTCCACTCGTCCCTCGTCGCTCTGTGTCTTTTGCACTCTCTCTGGTCTTCTCTCCATCCACCCCCCCCTCTCTCTTCTCCTCGTCTCCTGTCTTTCTTCTCTCTCCTCCCTCTGATGCTCCTCCAGTTTTCATGCCTGTCTTTCTCCGTGTTTCTGCCTCCCCGGGGTTTTTTCAGGCTCTAATACAGGCTGATGGTGAATGACAGGCCAAAAGGACTTCTCCGTGATGCAGGACGCAGGGGAAAAGCCTCTTTCTCTCTCTCTCCCCCACACACACACTCATCCCTGCGCTAAAACACAGATTCTCTTGCACTCTCACATCCCTGTTTTCTCCTTTCTCACGACTATATTGCCTGTTTGCCGACCACAGTTTGTGCGAGTAAGTGTCCCAGGCCTGTGTGTTCGTGTGTGTTTGTGTGTGTGTGTGTGTGTGTGTGTGCGCGCGTGCGCCACTTGACCAGGGCTGTCGCTGTCACACTGGATGAGCAGAGCCCCTCCGCTGGGGTGACGCTGGCTTGTCTGCAGTTTAACTGGACTGACAGGAGCAAAGCTGCAACCAGAACTCTCCGCTCGTGTGTGTGTGTGTGTGTGTGTGTGTGTGTGTGTGTGTGTGTGTGCAGTGTTTGCTCAGCAGAGATTAAAGAATGGATATCACTCTCACCAGCGCTTGAACACATGGCTAATTTTCTGACTGCCTGTCTCTCCACCTGAAGCGTCACCCGTCTCTCTCTCTCTCTCTCTCTCTCTCTCTATCTGTCTCTCTGCTCGGCTGCCTGTTGTCCACGGATGACATCCCGCCCCCCCGACGGCGAGGCTGCGCAGAGCCGCCATGGCATTTAGGCAGTGAGATCACCAAGGGTCGGGGTTTTTCAGGGGCGTGGGGGGGGAGGAGGGAGAGACCAAAAATAACCCTGTTGACAAAATAATGGCGACAAACCGCATCCAATGATGATCACAACTAAAAAAACGATGTATGCGAGGAGATAAATCTGGCCGTTCTCAGCTGCCATATTGTCGGGGTTCGGTTCTTTTGACGTGTCTGGACTTGGAAAGTAAGAAGGTGTGAACGCTGAACGCACCAGGCGTCGCTCTCTGTTTCAGTCCGCAGGGAACCGGGATCCGCGAATCCTTCTCCGGCGCTTAAACTTCAAATTCATAAATGCGGGTAACTGCAGGCCCGTCTGTCCTCCTGCATCTACACGCCGCCGCGAGGGCAGGGCTGCGTTGGAGCGAGTCGTTCTGTGCGGGAAAAAAACACGGATCTAGTTAATAATAACAATCCAGGGGATTGCACGCGGGGGGGACGCGGGGCGTCACGCCTCATTCTGGCACTTCGTGTGAGCCGCTGCATCCGAACAAAAGCTCCACTGGGGGAAACACAGCAACAGTAATCAGGTGCGATGTCATCACGGCTCCCGCCGCATCCTCCCTGACAGAGCGCTCGCAGGAGGTCCTTCGGGTCCCAGCAATCTCTGCGGCGCCCACCCACTCAACAGGAAAGCACGGCAAAGTAGAAGCTACTTTCTCTCCGCTGTGAGCTGCAGAGCCGCTCCCACAACGCTGAATCCTACAGCTGACAGATTCCTGCACCCCAACTACATCTGGGAGGAAGAGATCACACAAGCCTCATATTCAATTGGCATGACGCGATCTTTGTACGACGTGCCTTCACGCAGAGAAGTTTCCGGAAGCGTGCGGCTCAAAGATCGTTCCAGGAAGTAGCCTCCTCCGAGGGAACCTTCTAGTTGTGCACTCCCAGAAGCAGGGAGGGACCACGCCAGGGAGCACCTTAAGCTCCACACTCAAACCAGCAAAGAGGAAGAAGAAGAAGAAGAAGAAGGAGAGGAAGGAGAAGAAGAGTTTGAGTTTAAAAATTCCCTTTAATGAAAGGTTGGGGTTTGACAGGCATGCATTCAGAGAGAACACATAACGACACTCAGTGCTTCTCAGTGGCAGGAGATCAACTCAGAATGGGAAAATGAACTGGTCGTGGCTGTTGACAGAACACAAAATGCCTCCTATCGCCCAGGTAGAAATGAATTCCCCCAAGTTGCCGGTTAACAAAAAGAAAATTCAACTCCACTTTTAGGCGAGTCTTAATTAGTGCTTTCAAAACTGACGCTGGACTCACATCCCCTTCATTTCGCGCCTTCGTTTTTCGGCTCAGCCAAATGGCCAATTTAGCTGAGCCCGACAAAGAGTTCAGCATGACAGATATTTTCTGATTGGTCTTCGAATAATTTGGACCAAAAATAAACAAGTACAAAGTAAAGGGAACCCCCAAAACCTACAAACAAACCCCGCAAGAAAGTAAACAATGACAGCAACCTGGGCTATTGGACAAACAAATGAGGCAATGTTTTCTGGGCGTGAACAAAACAAACAGTCAGAGGAAGAAGAGGAGGACCATGTGGACTCCATGGAGGTGAAGCTGCCACAGCGTTTATGGAATAATAACACGGACCGTCAGATGGTTGGAGTGTTTTTATCTTCTCCCTGCACTGCTTCACCGGGTGAAGAAACCCGTTAGCCGTTAGCTAACTCTGCATTTATTCTGGCCAACATGTAGATGTTCCTCTGCGAGCCCTGGAAACCCCTCTGAGGCGTAGCAGGACGGAAGAGCTCGGACCTGTTCGGCGCTCCGAAATGGCGCATTGCGAGAAGTATCTAGTAACGGGTGCTGCCTGTGAGTTCCACCAAGCACCTATGAGTTCCTATGGAACAATAAGAGCACCAAAGAGCTGAGATGGTTCTAGAAGCTGAGGTCCACAGTCCTTCAGTGTGAAGCAGCTGTTATCTTCTCAGTTTGAAGGAAGCCCAAGCTCCCATTCGGGGTCTAAACGGGGTTCCAGCGCATGACAGTGCAGAGGTTCTCATGTTCAGAAGACGGCTGCAGCTTGAGTACCTTCTCGTAGTTCCTGGAGATGTCTTGGATCACTGAAGATTGGATCACCGACCAGACCATCTGGAGGAACCCCGGGTTCAGCGTCTTGCCTGAGGATGGCAGGAGGAGCCGGGGAATCAGCTGAGATAGCGGAGAGCTTTGAAACATCATTAGGCAGGTGTGGAAGAGATGGTCTGGATAAAAGGTTTTCATATGGTACAGTGAGGAGACACACACACACACACACACACACACACACACGCACACACACACACGCAGCGACACATACACACACGCGTGCCAGAATAAATAAAGACATTGTTATTTTTCAGATGCCGAGTAGAAAAACCTCACCGGAGAAATAACATGTTCCCAGTTTCCTGCAAAAACAACACACCCACACACACACGCACGCATGCACATGCACACACACACACACACACACACACACACACACACACACAGACAAAGGCAGTCATCTGGAACTAAATACAGTTGTGCGTGTATTTACACAAACAAACACACAGGGATATTGATGATCGGTGGCTTTCCTCTAGGGGAGTTCGTGTGTTTGTGTGTGTGTCTGTGTGTGTGTGTGCGTGCGTAGATGTCGGCCCGTGTTACACCACTCCCTGAAATACAACGTATTTTTCTTCTCCCTGCGTGGCATCACCTCAACTTGGCGCGTCTAATTTGGTCCTCGGTTCTGGACGGAACCTGCTGCCAGGTCATTTGGAGCTTCATCCGTGGAGATGCGGCGTGAGCTGGGCTGATTAGAGGGAGGTTATGTGAGAGCCACGCCGACCGCCGATTGGTCGGAGCGAATCCCTCGGACTCCCCGCATCGACATCTCCTCGGCGGCGGATGGAGAGATGTATCAGGCAAACAGCAGGATCCAGTTGCAGTTGTACCTGCGGCACCGCGGGAGGGCCGGGTAATACTTTTGGACCTGCTGAACAGTCAGAAGCCCGAGAGATGGTCCAACTCAGAAAATACAACGCGCTAACTCCACGCGTGCCGCTATTATCCGGGAGCGCTGGAATCTCCCAGTCAGGATTACGGACGACGCTCGGAAATCTCCCGTTGTTCGGAGCCGGGTTTTTTTATTTACCAGCAGCGAGATGTTGTGTCAACTTACCACTTTGGTCCAAACTCCAAGGAGCACGTTGATGCCGAGATCCTCAAATCCATCTTCTTGCAATAGCAATGAAGTAAAGTAGCCATCTGTCTCACGATCTCCACACACCTGGTGTTCATTCCATAGATATTTCCTGCCATTATATGAGCACGGGGGGGGGGGGCCACATTGTGCGACTGCCATCTATTAGAAACGTTGCGATTGTGATGTTTTTCAAGGGCGACTTGAACAACAGCACCGCTGACTCGTGGCGAGGTCGTTTCCCGGTAAGCCACGTTTTCTGTTGGTCTGCAAATAATTGCCGGTCTGCAATAATTCCCGAACTGGGCCGTGTCATCCGCAAAAAGGACGCCATTTGTGAACGTACAGCATCCCCGGGTTCTCCTGTAATCAGGTTAATACTGGCGATGACGCAATCAGGTTTCCCCCGGATCCCTCTCTGTTGGGAGCCCATGTCGACGCAGTTTCTCGAAAGCACCGATGATGATTTAAATGTGCGCCGTGAAAGCGGCAGCCATCCATTTTGGTGAGGCCGGGATAGCGCGCAGTGCTAATCTGGGTCCTTGTCAGATCTTCTCATTCTCGCCCACAGTCCCGGAGCACAGGAGCGAAATAAAGAATAGGCGGATCATCAGACACAAATATGACATGAAGCACAGTGTTAGCGCTTCCCCCTCACAGCAAGGAGGTTCCTGGCTGGGTTCCTCCAGGTTCTCAGGTTTCCTCCCACAGTCCAAAACCATGCAGCAAACCCAAAAGTGACGGTTACCTAAGAGAAGGTGCCAGATCCTGAGCCTGCGGTGGAAACCGATCCCAAAGCTGAAGTTCTTCTTCATCAGGAGGAGCCGAGCCGTGCATGAGGGGAAATCACAAATAGCCCCTTCTCTTTATCTACCCGTTGGTGTTCTTTCGGGCAGGGGTCCCCACCTCCCGGTCCCTGTGGATCATTTGGTGCCGGTCCGCAAAAGAAAGTCTTTCTCGGTAAAAATGTTTTTGATTTTTTTTCATTCGACCTTCCGGATCTTACTTTGAACAACAGCTGTTTCAGCCTTCGCCTTTTCGCCGCACTTAACTCTGTCGCGCCATTTTACAGATCAACTGCCACAAGCTAGCCCTTGAAAAAATGAGCCGGAAACAAAAGTCACCGGAGAGGAAACCAGCAAACGTTGAGACTGCAGAAGCGTCGACGACTGCCAGCAAAAAAGAAAGCTGCGTTTAAAAGAAAATATCAAGATTCCTACCGAGGTTACGGGTTCATCTCAACAGGTGATACACAAGCTCCGCGCCAGCTAGGCATTATTAGCGGTGAACGGCTCGCTAATAAAGCTATGAAAGCCTCAAAACCGCTTCGCCATATTGAGACAAAATACCATGAGCTAAAAGACATGCCCTTGTAATTTTTAAACGGACTCTACCTTATGCTGAGTTGATATCATCGTCCAAAATTACTGTAATTGCCTACTATGAAGTGTAATCGTTGTATTCAGATGAAATACTGTGAACTGAAAAAAGGTTTTATACTTGGAGCCCCTGCGTCTCTCGCCGGTCCGCGGAAACATTTTCATGCTGCTTCCAGAGGTCAGATCATCTCTGCTCTGATAAAATGGGAGCCAACAAACGTAAAGAGTCAGAAGTTCAGGATCCAGTTCAGCTACGAGACACTGCACAGCACCACTTGCAGGGGCCACGGATGGAGCTGGCTGGCAAAGACGCCCGGACTCCGGTTTACATGCACCAATATAGCTGTCAATCACACGGACCGCCGCACCTCATCAACGAGGATGAAACGGTTTTGTGAGGCTACAAATGATGAATGATCCTTTTCAAAGCGCCATAATTCCAACGCAGCGTCATCCTTGAACTCAAGTAAGCTAAGATTCCGGCTAAATAAAGCAACGCGGGGAACAAACTTTACAGAACTTGAGTGTACGAACTGTAGGAGCTGTTCAGACATCCAAGGATCCTCGTTACTGAGCAAAAAGCAAAGCTTATATTCAGCGGTTCGCTCTCACAACATCATCGACTGGTTCCGGCACTGACTCACAGCCACGACTCAAGGGTTACTCAATCAGGTCCTCTGAAATGAGCCTCCTAGCAGATCCAACCTAGGGATTATTTCCATCAATGCAACAATTCCATGCGGCGGTGCGACCATTAGCACTACCGCCTCACGGCGAGAAGGTTGCCGGTTGGATTCCAACACTTCCTGCATGGAGTCTCCACGTTCATCCGGGTCCTCCAGGTTCCTCCCACAGTCAAAACACAAGCAGTTCAATGCAAACCTGAATGAACGTGTGAATGTGAGTAGAGTCGAACGGAAAGATACAGGAAATATTTCCTACCTCATGCCGTAACCGTATACAACAACTCACTGTAATTAGTTACTGTGCATTTAGAAAAAAAAATACACCTGCTCATTATTTATTCCTTTTTTTATTTTTATTTTTTCCTCAGATTATACTTTTACACTTCAGTGATTATTCTATTTTATTTATGTATTTATTTTATTATTTTTACCTTTTCACTGTTTTCTCCTTTCATATCTTGCTGCTTCAAAATTTCCCAACCGTGGGATCATTAAAGTACATCTCATCTCATTATCCTCATGTCAGAGGGTTGGCGCTAGAAAGAATGAATGAATGAATGAAATTCTGTTTATCGTTGGGAAATAGTGGTTCATTGCAGACCCCAAATTGTCCGGACAGCTGAATGAGTGAGTGAATGGTTGAATGTGTCGATTATGAGAGACCTACAACCATTCACTCCTTCATTCACACGTCACATAGAGATCAGGATCAAAATTAATTGTACATGAAATTATACATCTTCCTTAAATACCTCCAGTTTTCACAGCGGCTGCCTCCAAGGTCAGATGTTCGTGGAGACAGCAGATGTACGGACATGTACGGAGGCAGCATTTCTGTCTTTGTTAAAAAGATCATCCCCGGCAGCAGCAAAGGTCAGAGTGTCACAACAAAACAACGCGGAGCTAAAAATGAATCTTTAAGTATCCGATAAGATCTAAACTTACTGACCTGGGATGAGCCTCGCGGACGGGGACGGGACGGGGGGGGGGGGGGGGGGCGGGTTTCGGGTCG